>PVKZ01000374.1:600000-907367 GCA_004027375.1 Macroglossus sobrinus
AGCAGCTGTTAATATCCACTGGTTTCCGACGATGGAGCTTCCACACAGGTGTCTTTGGATGGTTGACGTGATGTGCAAAGTTATCTACTATGGCCATTCACTGCGAACAGACACTGTTCCTCCAACAAATCTGGGCTTCATTTTGGCTGTACACTCTACAACAGAAGGGTCGCAAGGAGTAACTTCCTAAATCATCATTTTCCTTCAGTAGTTATACTCCTTCAGGCACAAAGGGGAAAGAAAACCTTCCTTCGTTTTAATAATTTACCATAACTTTGAAAAAACTTTATAGTCAAGTTGGAGAAACAAAACATGAACATAAAAGTTGAATGACTAAGTCACCTTATAATTACATGCCCTCAAAGAATGCTTCATCTGGTACTAAGAGGCAGCCTTATCTTCCCTCAAATGATAACCCTGATTGTTAAAAGCAGCTGTTGTCAATTGCCTCCAGACCAAGAGCATCACCTGCAACTTGTTAGAAATGCAAATTCTAAGCACCAATTCAAACCCAGTGAATGAGCAGTGGAGCTCAGTAATCTGAGTTTTAATCAGCCCTGCTAAAGTTTGAAAACTACTGTTATAAAGAAAAGCTGAGCACCTCCCATTCAGCTTGCAGCTTATGCCCAATTCTTCCCCTGTCCCCTTCTACTTGAGCTGACCTTTAGTCCATCACCCCCATTCTACCCGCTTCCAAACCTGGGCTGCTCTTTTGCTGTAAACTGTTTCTGCCCTTAGATTTTGTGACAGTCTAGGGGTCTTTGGTCCAGCTCTTAATACTTTCAAAGGACTTTGATGCAAAGTTACTACTATGTTTCTCTCCTGTCTCAGGTGTTTGAGAAGGACTGTTCATTCTATTTTTACTTTTTAACTTGCCAAACACCAGAACCTACCCTCCTGGATGGAGTTTTGGCCAAATCCTTCCCTGTAACTTAGACAAAATGGGGACATGGTACTCATAAACATCATTATTCTAGACTAGTGCTTCTTATATTTTAATGTGCATAGGATCACCTGGCTTTCTTTTAAAATACAGATTCTGATCCAGTCTGGAGTAGGATCTGAAATTCTTTTTAGCAAGTTCCCAGGTGATGCCAATATGTTATGCCCAAATCACAATTAGAATAGCAAGCAGATCAGAGAAGCTTTGTATCCTTAGCTAAAGTAGTGTGAAGTTAGCGGAAGAGTCACTAGTCAAAAGCCAAGTCCTGGGTCATTCATTCACTAGTTTTCTAAGCATAAAACAACTTCTCTAGGCCTTTCTTTCATTAACAGAAAAATGAATGAATAATTCTAGGGTAGATTCCAAACAGAGTTAGAGGACAGGAAAAGAAGTTTTGAAAGAAACACCAGCTGGTAGCAAGCTGAAGTAGGGAAAAGGGTGATGTGTTTGTGAAAGCCTAAATAGGCAGATATCCTGAGAAGAGAAGTTTTCATTTGAGAGTGGATAGTTTTATAGAACCATTTTGAAGATTTTGACTATATTCTGGAATTACTGGGAAGCCCTTATAATTTGCAAGGTGGAAGCAGCATAAAAAGTAGCGTTTAGGAAAATAAATAGATGAGCAGTAACTAAAATGTTTCAAACATCTCAATAAAGACCTTATTAGGGATGAGTCATAGGTCTTGATGTGCATTCTATTTGGTTTGTCAGTTCAAACAAAATATAGAAAATATTGTGTCTAGCATCAAACTTTATGTTAAGAAATGCTTCTTTTGATGGTGATTGTTCTATATCTTCAGAAAATTAAGTTATATTGTAGACCAAGGATGCAATAAACATCTCAATCAGATATTCCCTTTCGTATCAGGATACTATTTCATCAAATAGAGTGCAGCAAAACCTAATTATCTAGTTTCTCTTCATTCAGAAGTTGCATTAAAAAGACATAAGATTTTATTATTCTTTATCTTATGTTTTCTGCTTCATCTATTAATCTATATCTGATATATTCTGTAACTTTTATAGGCCAAAGTCCATAAATTTAACAGAGAATGTAATGAAGAAAGGAGGGTGAAGAATGGATTCTGCAATTTAAGGCATAAGTGCTGGTTCTTCTTTTATAAACTATAGCAACATCACTAACAACAAAATTTCCTAAGTGTCCCTTCCAATGTTTAGTAGAACTAAGGCAAGAGAATTACATAAACTTAGGTTATTGTGAGCAAAACAGAGAATTATGAAACATAACTTAATTGATGGGCATTTCTAAAGCAACTTGGACCATTTAAAGATTCCCATCACAGCCCCCAGACATTAAGCAATAATAGTCTAAAAATACGTGGTTTTATGTAAATCAGCAAGTACTAAAGACATGATAGATTGTTGTGATATTCTAGGGAGGAGTGTGTGTGTGATATGTTCTTTCCTGTTGGGATTCTGTCCCTTAGATGATTCTGGTTGCCTATAAAATATCCCTTGCTACTATTCTCAAAATTGGTCATTGAGATAAAAACACTGCTAATAGTAGTGATTTTTATTCTAATTTTTTAGTTATAGGTCTTGTTTAATCTAGAAAATCTATTTATTTCCACCCTACCATACTGCTACATATTGATAAGATTTTACTGTAATTTTTGCCAAAATTCATAATGTGCCAATATGCAGAACCTGAAAGAATGAAGGTCTCTGCAAAGTAACTACTTGAGTATTTCTTAAATAGATACATAAATTTTCAAACATATGATGATTATTTATGTTTCAACTAATGGTCAAGTAATTATTAATGAAAAGAAAATGAATAATTTGATTAACTGAGATTTGGGGATATTTCAATTATAAAAGATAATAAAAATATTGTTGGCCTTGATAACAAAAATCAGACATAAACTGTTGGTTCACAATGAAATACCAGTTGTAAGATGTGTCAAATTAAAACAGCTATTCAGCTAATACTAGAGTATGCAGTTTAGTCAAGGCCCACTATTTACCTTTGAAACATGGTCAGGCTGGGTGATAAGGAGCTAAACTAACAGAAAATCGTAAATTTGGTTTTTTACTAATTTTTCCCCTTTATGGTTATTATTGAATCTCTTAGTCACACTATGTTAAGTATAGAATAATTCCTTCACGTGTATTTTTTTCAAGTGACATTAAACTCACCATTATCCATTTTACATAATCTTAATGTGTATCCAGAGATGCCTCCTCTCCCATGAAGTATTTTAGTTGCCGATCCATTGGAAGACAGATTTAAGTAACATTTACCCCTGCAGGTTGGAAACAAAGTGGTATAAATGCCAAGCACCTCTCAAAGCAGTGGGGCAGGAGCATCTCTGGAGCCCTACTTCTTCTTACTTTTTTCTGTTGTAAGACTCTTGAGATGGAGAATAGATAAAAAATTGGCAGCGGATGCTATTGGTACATACTTTCTGGCACGTTTCATGCCCTTGCACATAAACGATGTCCAGTTCTTCTCCCAAGAGAATCAGTGTCATGGTAAAATGATGGATGGCAGAACACTACACAGCATTTCACATATCAGATATAAGACACAAGACTTTTAGCACTCATCAATTGGTTAATCTCAGTTAGAAGAAAGTGCTTTCTTTGTTTACCTGGGATGCTGTGCCTGCAGTTTTGAAGACTGAAACCAGAAAGAGCTTCCTTTTTTTTTTTTTTAATGTGTGTGCCTGACAATCCACTTTTAGATGTTTTAAGGAGACAAAGATTTCTAGCAGTAAAAAAGCAGAAATATAAATATATCATATAAAGCATAGCAAAGAAAAAATACTTTTTACAACACATATCTAAGTTTATGTTAACATTTAATAGCAAAGATTTTCCCATTTCCCCTATATCACGAGTCAAACCCCAAGATCTACAGTTGTAGACAAATTTTCAAAACTAAACCACCTGCCTCCATGAAAATTGTCTATACTGGCTCTGTTGTCAGTGTTCCTAGCATCTTCTTTTTTATTTCCTTTCTTTCAACAATGCCAGCCTATCTTAAAGATCCAAGAATTTTCATGCTGCCTAGAAATCTCCCATCCAGAGTTTTGCTGCAAGCTTAGACAGGGATAAGTAAGTCCATTGTAGTCTCCATACCCAGGCAGCATCTTCCTGGAAAGAAGAAACTTTTCCTAATTAGCACAATATCACATTAAAGAATAGTTCTGTCCAGCACAATTTTCTTCAATGGTAGAAATATTCCATGTCTATGACGTTGAATATAGTAGCCACTAGCCATATTGTGGCTATTGGGCATGAGAAACATGGCTAATACTGCTAAGAAAATTAATACTTAGTTTTATTTAATTTTAATTATTTTAAATTTAAAAAGCCAAATCTTGGCTGGTAGCACACATGTTCTTCAGTCACCCTGTATTGAGGATCAAAAGTGCCACTCCTCTTATAGGTATCGATTAGGAATTTTATAAAAAAGGATTTTAAAAAAGAGCAGTGATTACACAAAATAACACATTACATAGGCATCTTTAAAATTTCTGAAATTTATAATGTCCCAAGGCATCTTTGAATTTTCTTTCCTCTCTAACTGCATTTAATCCTTTGATCATCTCACCAGTTTCATGGCTTTAATTACCAGCTATACGTTGGTGACAAACATATATCTAGAGAATAAACCCTCTTCTTAATTTCAGACTTCTCTTTCTAATTGCCAATTCAGCATTTCTCTCTAGACGTTGAATAGGCATCTCTCCCCTCTTGAAATCTACTCCTCATGAAATCTTCTACATCTCAGTCATTGGCATTTTCACCCTTTCGACTCCTTGGGCCCAAAATGAAGCTATCACTGACACTGTCTCTCCTTCGCAGCTAACATCCAATTCATCAAGAATCCTTATTGGCTCTACATTGACAATATATCCAATCTAGTTACTTCTCTATTACTTCCATTCTGCTCCAAGTAGGGCAGGGTTTTTATTTATTTAGCTTACTAACGGTATCCCCAGTGTCTAGAACAGTGCCTGATCTATAGTAAGCACCAAGTAAATTATATTCAATTTGTGGAGTAAATAAAAGTAGCAGATATATTTTCATGTGACAGATCTAGTACTTCTGAAATTACAGCCTCACTCAATAGAAGACCAACTTTGCTTGATGGACAAATAACTCAAGGGTTTACCTTGACTCGATTACTCTGGGAAACCTTTCCCCCAAATGAGCTGCCAAATCAAGCAAATGCCAAAGGCTCTGAGAATTCTGATTTAGATAATATATAAAGTCTAGATTTTGAAGCAGGCTTAATCTTACAGGTTTTTGGTTTTTGTTTTGTTTTTAGTGAATTTTGTTAATGAGAGGCAAAACTCTAACAAATGTCCCTTTAATAATCAAAGAAATTTACCATGCTTTCTTATGGTTCCCAATGTTAATACCCATCAGTAAGGGAACAATTCTCAAACCTTCCTTTACCTATGTTCCCAATCCCACTGATATAGGCCATCATTTCCATCTCTTTCTCCAGCTGGATTTGACATTCTACTGATATTCCTGCTACAGCTTTGATTATCTTAAACCAGGCATTGGCCTCTTCCTGGTCATCTGTATATTCTTCTTTCCATTCAGAACTAGACAATTCTCTTTTTGCCAAAGGCAGAGCCCTCCTTAAGCAAATGAAAACCAAGAATTCTTGATAACGTTGGATTTGTGGTCAGTAAGTGGGGAATGCAAAGGGAGAAGAGCTAGAAATTCTTCTGTGCAACTTTTATCTATCTTATACAGACATTTTGATTAAATTTGTAGTAGCTTAGAATTTTTAATGATGGATTTTGATCAGCTATTTTTAAAAGATAACACATTACTCTTAATCTTAACTCCTTACTTTTCAGATTCTTTTGGCCATTATTAAGAAAAGAAGGTAAAAAACAAACATTATACTTATTATAAAAATGTCTCTTATGGGTTAAAAATGGATTTGACATCAAATTGATGAAAAAAGTTTAGTAATCCCCATTTTGCTTTGCATCGTATAATCTAATGTCCATGGTTCACTCACCAAAGCTCTACAATTGTAAAACGCCTTGTTGCGTATGTGAAAAAGTGACAGTGCATGTCATTCGTGCATCTTTCTTGGCATTCCTGAGCATCCTAGATGATAGAGCCACTATAGTTCAATCCCTTCATGTCTAGGTCCACATAAATCTTTTTTGTTGCAAGCTGAAAATAAAAGCATAAAATATAGTTATCTTTCAGACTCTAGGGCAACTTTGATAGTTTTGCCATAGCAACTATCTGTCCTGATTTACTCTTTTTACTCCTCTACTTTTCCTGAGAAATCCTGTTTTTATTTTAATTTTCTTAATTCCTATTCTCACATGGAAGCAGTAAAAGAATGCCAATTTTCTTCGTATATTGCAACGATATTAGACTTGGTCATGCTTGTTTCAGTTTTCTCACCTAGCTTCTTATGTCTCTTTAACTCCACTGATTGATTCACTAATTGACCTATTCAAGTATCGATATCACTATTAAGACAAGTGTCACCTCAAACTTTACAGTTAATTCTTTTGATTAGAATTAATACATTTAATAAGGACTTTCATAAAAAAAAACTTCAAGCTTGGAAAGAGGAAGAAAATAAATAATGAGAACTGAAGTAGTAAGATATTTATCTTATGAGGTAAGAGTATATTTCAGTCCTTCCCCCTACTGCCCTCCTTTGGCAACTATCTGCTTGTTCTCGATATCTATGAGTTTTTTCATGTTTTTTGTTTATTCATTTGTTTTATATTTTTAGATTCCACATTAAGTAAAATCACACAGTAATTGTCTTTCTCTGTCTGACTTACTTCACTTGGCATAATACCCTCTAAATTCATTCATATTGTTACAAATAGCAAGATTTCATTCTTTTTTATTGCTGTGTAATATTTCATTTTTCTTTATCCATTCATCTGTCAGTGGACATCTAAGTTGCTTCCATTTCTTTACTATGGCAAATAATGCTGCAATTAACATGGAGGTGCATATATCTTTTCAAATGAGTGGGTTTTTTTTTCTTCAGTTAAAAACCTAGAAGTGAAATTGCTGGGCTGTATGGCAGCTGTATTTTTAATTTTTTGAAGAATCGCCATACTGTCTTCCATAGTTCCTGCAACTATTTACAATTCCACCAACAGTGTATGAGAGATCCCATTTCTATATATCCTAACCAACACTTGTTGTTTGTTGATTTTTTGGTAATAGCCATTCTGACTGGTGTACTATAAGATAAATTTTAATAAACTATAATAGGGATAAAGGAAATGCATGTATGCTAGTTTTTACTCTAAACTGAAAGTACTTCAATAGGAGACTTTATTCCCATACAGCAGGGTTTTGTTTTATAGCCATAAAACCATTCCTGATGTAACTATATGTGTACATCATAATACCTAGTATTTATTAATTCTAATAGGATATCTTACCACTTATTTGGTATAGGCATTGCTTGAAAGAATATCCAGAAATTGTTCCTATCATATTAACTCTTGGCAGTGTTTTTGTAACACTGTCTTTCATGATGCAAATAAACCTATTTTTTTTTTTAATGACATTACCGGGTAGGAATTTATGTTTTAAAATAATGGGTCTTAAAAGTCAGTATGCAGAAACCTGATGATATTATTAATAATAAATTTAAATAAAAAATAAGTCAGTATGCAGAAAATCAAATACAAGGAAACAAACTACTCCATCTCATGCCAAAACAAATATTTTCTTAGCAAGACTGTGAGTTTGTTTTTTATTTCATCTTCTCTACATTTCAAGATGAAATACAAATTTCCTTCCTAACAGAAAACGTGAGTGAGCAAACTATGGCCTGCTGTTGAATAGTCTTCTGTCTGTTTTGTATAGCCCATGAGCTAAGAATGGTTTTTATATTTTTGAATGGATCTATTTTAAATAGTTATGTAAGTACTTATATAATATCCTTGACTTCACCTCTGAACCCATAAAGCCTCAGATATTTAGTCTGTGCCTGGTTAAGAAAAAATTTACTAATGCCTGTTGTAAATTCTCGAATAATAAATTTTATGAGTTTAGAGTACTATGCAAATAATTATGAATGCAGCAATAATACACAAAGATGCTGATAACTTAATGCCAATAACATAAAAAAATTCTGCAGTAAGGCTTTACACTGAATTTTCAAGTTCAATATGGAAACAAAGGTGGTAGGTAAAAATTTTTTTAAATATGACTATAGAGACAAAACCACCATATGTAATTTGTGAATTTTGGTAAGATTCTGGTTAATAATTATAAAATACATTTGGAGGACATTTGAGATTATATAAAGGGGTTCTTGCTAATTTTGTGTAGAATAATGTATGTTAAAATATTTAAGGATAAAGTGTTAGGATGTTTTCAAATTATTTCAAATGGTTAAACATATGTTTATGAATGGCAAAAATCTTGGCAGTGAGAGTGGATCATTGTACTATTTTTTCAAATTACCTTTATAAAATTTAATTTTTTTAAATAAAATAGTTGAGGAAAATATGCCAGTTTAAATAATATCAAATATCAATAATCAATAGAAAAGCAAAGAGCAAAATGATTAAGAGGCAATATTGTTGTACCACTAATATTGAGAGCAGAGGGAGGTTGGGGAGTCCACAATATGTATGTTTCTTCCCTATCTGCCTAAACACCACCTTTTCTTCTGTGATATTTAATATTTCACTTGAAAGAAAATATATTTTTTTAATTTTTAACATTCAATTTTATAAAATGGTATATGAAAAGTTTTTACTAGGTAATTGTCATGTAAAATTTATTAGTTGGTAATTATTATGTAAAACCCATTTTCTCTATGTAGAAATGCAAACATTTACCATTTGATAGGATCTTTGGATGACGATTCATTCATAAAAGTGAAGAATAAACACCTTGGGTGATGGGTACAAACAACTTGGCAGTGCTTGGTGCTTGGTGTAAAAACAGTAATAATGTCTCCTCCTTGAAAGCAGATGTCTTTGAACAGTTTTGTCACACATTCTGTGATGAAATATATGGCATGTGTTATTTTGGATTTTAGTGGGAACATATCTATGTCACAAAGAAAAGTAAGTTTACTTAACAAGAAGTATGCCTGAATTTGGGAAATCAAGACAATCAACATTTTATGTTATTTTATTGGATAAGCAGCCTTGGATAAAAAAGAAAATCACAAAATGACACATTTGCTTCAATGAAATTGTGCTTATGAATGATTGTCTTGTAGAAATGTGTACTTTGT
This sequence comes from Macroglossus sobrinus, assembly GCA_004027375.1. NCBI lineage: Eukaryota > Metazoa > Chordata > Mammalia > Chiroptera > Pteropodidae > Macroglossus > Macroglossus sobrinus. The sequence continues at coordinate 609,186 of PVKZ01000374.1, forward strand.
GAGTATTTAAACATTTCTCAAATCTTTACTGGCAGAGTCTGGAGAAACATGGCAGAGTGAACGATGTCCCCAGATCTCTCCCCTTGAAACAACAATAAGCTGAACATCTAAAACTCAACAACAAAAAAAAACCCAATCTGCACACCAGCACATCAGAGCATGGGATCTACACATAAGAGCTACCACAGGTCAGAACCCCAGGTATTGGGCAGTGGACTGGAAGAAGAATAAGCTGCTTCTCACAGCTGCAGAGCTCCCTATGTAGGAGGAAAAGGAGGGGAGAAGGTGCGACGACTTCCCTGAACAGCCCTGCCTGAGAGTCCTGTGAGCTACACATGGCCGGCAACAGGGCCCAGTCATCAGGGCAGAAAGCAGAGAAGCAAGATGGCAGAGAAACAACAGTTAATTTTTACCAGCAACAATTGCAAAACCGAGGCTGAGCTGCAGGCCCCAACTCTCAACCCAGAGAGCCCCTAACTCCATATCCTCCAAGACCAAACACCACAGAGCCCCAGGAGGATCTGAGCAAATGCTACAGAAATTGTCTTTAACACTGACAGGGACTGAGACTGAGGATAGGGAGAGTGATTAAACATCTACAATGGAAAAAAAAAAGGCATTATTAAGGTCTTACATAAAGCAGGGATCCAAGAGACTTAGTCACCACATACTAGAAACCTAAAGAAAAGCATCTTCTTTGCAACAGCCTAAAGAGAAAACTTTATATATTAAATCTTCTTTCTGGAAAAAGCAACAGAATACACTTCCATTAATGCCCAAGCAGAGGAATAGTCCATTAAAACCATGAACAACCAAGGTGACAAGGCATCTCAGGAAGAGAAAAATATCTAGAAAATAAGTTTACGGACATAGAAATACGTGACTTAAATGACAGAGAATTCAGGATGGTACTTCTGAAAAAAACTCAGTGAGATCCAAAATGATTCATGTCAACAATTTCAGGAATTGAAAAAACAACTAGATGAGCAGAATGAGTTCTTTAGCAAAGAGATTAAAACCCTCAAAAAGAACTGAATAGATTTTCTGGAAATTAAAAAAACACACTGCAAGGGTTGAAAAATGAAATAGCAAGCTTGGGAAATAGAGTTGACCAAATAAAGGAAAAGATCAGCGATATCAAAGACAGAAATCTATAAATAAATCAGAAGGAAGAAGAAAAAAACTGAGGAATGAAAAATAATGAAAGAGAAATACAAGAACTAGTTGACACCATCAGGAAAGGAAACATAAGAATAATAGGTATTATCAAAGGAAGGAAAAAAAGCAGAGACTAGAAAGCATTTTCAGACAAATACTTAATGAGAATTTACCAAACCTAAAGAATGAACTAGAGCTTAGAGTTCAAGAAGTCAACGGAACACTTAATTATCTCAACAAAAAAAGGCCTTCACTAAGACACAATGTATTAAAATTATTAATAATCAATGACAAAGACAATTCTCAGGGCAGCCAGAAAAAAGAAAACGGTAACTTATAAAGGAAAACCCATTAGATTGTTGTCCAACTTCTAAGCACAAACTTTACAAGCCAGAAAAGAATGGAGTCACATACTCAAAATATTAAGTGAAAAGAACTACCAGCCTATATCCAGCTAAGCTCTCCTTTAGATATGAAGGATAAATAAAAACCTTTTCAGACATACAAAAATTGAGGCAATTCTCCACTATGAGGCCTACATTACAGGAAATACTGAAAGGGATAGGTTCACCTAAAACAAAATTTAAAAAAAAAAAAACATAATTAGGACTAAGGTGATTATCAGGCAAATATAAGCAGAGGAGTGCAACCCTTACTACAAACAGGGCATTATAAGTTTAAACAATAAGAAATTTGCTATAACAAGAAAGTAATGAATGTTCAGCGTACATAGGGACAAATTGAGACAACAATGACTGAAAGGGGGAGGATTTAAAGATCCAAATTTGCAAAGAGGAGTGGAGATAAGGCACACACAGAAGAAAATAGATGGCTATATATATGTATGTGTGTATGTATGTATGTATGTATGTGTGTATATGTATGTATGTACATATATATGTATGTATGTATATGTATATATACATACATATATATCCTTTACATATTTATAATGGTAACCACACACCAAAGATTCAGAACTAAAATATACAACATAAAACAAGAAGAACCAAAGGGAAAACCCACAAAAGTCAACCAAAATAAAGAAAATAGAAACACAAGGACAAGGAAGTAATGGAAATACCAAGTTACCAGATAGCAAAAGATAAAATGGCTATAGAACACCTCATATTTCAATAATCACTATAAATGTAAATGTACTGAACTCCATTTACATTTAAATGTAAATGTAAAAGGCACAGAGTTGCAGAATGGATCAAAAACAAAACCAAACCATATGCTCCCTCCAGGAGACACATCTCAGCTCCAAAGACAAATACAGACTCAGAGTGAAAGGTTGGAAATTGATATTTCAGGCAAATGGCATTCAGAGAAAAGCGGAATAGCGATACTAATATCAGATGAAACAGACTTCAAAATAAAAAAGATAAAGAAAGATACAAAGAGACACTTCATAATAAAGGGAATCATGTACCAAGAAGACATAATACTTATTAATATCTATGCTCCCAGTCAGGGAACCCTGAAATATGTAAAGCAATTACTAACAAAACTAAAGGGAGAAACAGACCAAAACATTATCATAGTAGGGGACCTAAATATCCCACTGTCAGATATGGACAGATCATCTAAACAGAAAATCCATAAGAAAATAACATCCTTAAATGACACATTAGTCCAACTGGACATAATTGACATTTACAGAGCCCTCTTGTCCAAAACAGCTGCTTATACATTCTTCTCTAGTGCATATGGAACATTCTCAAGAATCGACCACATACTGGGACACAGAGATAGCCTCAACAAATACAAGAGGGTTGAAATCATACCAACCATATTTTGAAATTAGAGTTCAACTGCAAAAAGAAAGCAGGAAGAACCATAAATACGTGGAAATTAAACAGCATGCTGCTGAAGAATAACTGGGTCAGGGAAGAAATAAAAAGAGAGATCAAGAGATACATAGAAACAAATGATAATGATAGTACAACATATCAAAGCTTTTGGGACATGGCAAAAGCAGTCATAAGAGGAAAGTTCATATCATTAAAGGCCATTCTCCAAAAAGAAGAATGAGCCCAAATAAACAACCTAACACTTCATCTTAACAACTAGAAAAGGAAGAGCAAATGAGGCCTATAGTCAGCAGAATGAAAGAAAGTATCAAAATTAGAGCAGAAATAAATTAAACTGAAAACAAAAAAAATAAAATGAAATAAACAAATGCAACAAAGAGCTGGTTCTTTGAGAAGGTTAATAAAATTGACAAACTCCTGGCTAGCTCACTAAAGAAAAAAGAGAAAGGACACAAATAAACAAAATCAAGGATAAAGAGAGGAAATTACGACTGATATCTCAGAAACGCAAAGGATCATACAAGAATACTGTGAAAAAGTATATCACACCAAATTTAATAACCTTGAAGAAATGGACCAGTACTTAGAACAATACAACTTTCCTAGACTGAATCAAGAAGAACTGGAAAATCTAAATAGACTGATTGGCAGTATGAAAATTGAAACAATCATCCAAAACCTGCCAAAAAGTAAAAATCCAGGACCAGATGGCTTCACTAGTGAATTCTACCAAACATTTAAAGAAGATTTAATACCTATTCTCCTCAAACTCTTCCAAAAAATTGAAGAGGAGACAATATTTTTCAACTCATTTTATGAAGCCAATATTACTCTGATACCAAAATCTGGTAAAGAGAACACAAAAAAAGAAAAGTACAGACCAATATCTCTCATGAACAATGTGTAAAAAGCCTAAATAAGACACTAGTGAACCTAATACAGCAACATATTAAAAAGATTATACACCATGATTGAGTAGGCTTTATCCCAGGGTCACAGGGATTGTTCAACATATGCAAATCAATTAATGTGAGACACCACATAAACAAATTAAAAAAATAAGAATCATATGATCATATCAATAGAAAAAGCCTTTAACAAGATATAGCATCCATTTATGATCAAAATGCTTAACAAAAACAGTATAGAAGGAAAATACTTTAACATGATAAAGACCATCTATGACAAACACTCAGCCAACAGTTATACTTAATGATGAAGAACAAAAAACCTTCTCTCTAAGATCAGGAATAAGACAAGGCTGTCCACTATTGCCATTGTTATTTAATATAACATTGGAGGTCCTAGCAAGTGCAGTCAGACAAGAGAAAGATACAAAAGACATCCAAATAGGAAACAAAGAAGTCAAACTGTCACTATTTGCAGATGTCATGATTCTCTACATAGAAAACCTTAAAGACTCCACAAAAACACTATTAAAAACAATAAACAAATACAGTAAAGTTTCTGGATACAAAATCAACATTCAAAAATTCATAGCTTTCCTATACTCTAATAATGAAGTATCAGAAAAAGAAGTGGAAAAAGTAATTCCTTTTGCAATTGCAACAAAAAGAATAAAATACCTAGGAATAAATTTAATGAAACAATCGAAGGATCTATATAATAAAAACTATGATACCTTATTAAAAGAAATTGAAGAAGATACTAAAAAATGGAAGGATATTTTATGTTCTTGGATTGGAAGACTCAGCATAGTTAAAATGACCTTATTACCTAAAGCATTATACAGATTTAATGCAATCCCCATCAAAATCTCATCGGCATTTTTTAAAGAAATAGAGTAAAAAAAATCATCAGATTTGTATGGAAGCACAAAAGACCCAAATTGCCAAAGCCATCCTGAGAAAAAAGAACGAGGCTTGAGGCATCACTCTGCCCAACTTTAAATTATACTACAAAGTGACAGTTATCAAAATGCAGCAAAACAGATGGACCAGTGGAACAGAATCGAGTCCAGAAGTAAACTCATATTTATATGGACAAATGATTTTTAACGTAAAAGCCAAAAACATGCCGTGGAGTAAGAAAAGCCTCTTCAATAAACAATGCTGGAAAAACTGTAAGGCCACCTGCAAAAGAATGAAACTAGACTATTTTCTATCCCTACACACCAAAATTAACTCAAAATAGATTAAGGACTTAAATATAAGACCTGAAACAATAAAATACAGAAAAAAAAAGAGGAATGAAACTCAAGGACCTTGAATGTAAAGATTTTATGAATTTGACCTCGAAGACAGGGAAGTAAAAGCAAAAATAAATGAATGGGAATACATCAAACTTCTGTTCAGCAAAAGAAATCATCATCAAGGTAAAGAAACAACCATCTAAATGGGAAAATATATTTGCAAGCAACACCTCTGATAAGGGTCTAATATCCAAAATATACAAAGAACTCATATGACTCAATAAAAACAACAACAAAAAAATGAACCAATCAAAAAATGGGCAGAGGACCTGAATAGACACTTCTCCCTAGAGGACATACAAATGGCCAACAAATATATGAAAAGATCCTCAACATCGCTAGCTATTAGGGAAATGCAAATCAAAACCACAATGAGATACCATTTCATACCTGTTAGAATAGCTATAATCAATAGGACAAATAATAACAAATGTTGGAGAGGATTCAGAGAAAAACAAACCCTCATACACTGCTGGTGGGACTGCAAATTGGCACAGCCACCATGGAAAACACTATGGAGTTTCCTCAAAAAAACCTAAGAATTGATCCACCATATGATCCAGCAATCGGTCTACCGGATATTTACTCCAAAAGACTTGGAAACTCATATCCGAAAAGATATTTGCACACTGATGTTCATGGCAGCATTATTCACAGTGGCCAGACATGGAAGCAACCCAAATGCCCTACAATAGATGATTGGCTGAAGAAGTGGTGGTACATACATACAATGTAATATTGCTGAGCCATAAGAAGAGATGAAATATTGCCATTTGCAACAACATGGATGGAACTCAAGAAATAAGCCAGACAGAAAAAGTTGAAACTCACATGGTAAAGCAACAAACGAACAGGATAAACAAATAGAGACTCATGGACACGGACTATAGACCAGGGGTTACCAGAGGGCAAGAGGAGAGGAGAGGGAGGTAGACAGGGTAAAGGGGGTCAAATATGTGGTGAGAGAAAGAACTCTAACTATGGAAGGTGAACACCCAGTGTAAATATGTATATGCCTTATTTTTAAAGTGCATAGCTGAAACTTAGTGGATTTTGTCTACCAATGTCACGATAAAAAAAAATAATAATAATTAAAAAATATATATTTTCTGGCAAAAGATGCTCTTCGGGAGTTCATCCATGTCTAGAATGGGCCTCCTGCTTTTCTCTTTGCCCATTGCTCTGCTCATGCACACTCCATATTTATATGATACAAAGGCTCCAGTGCCATCGTTAGTGCTGAATGACCCTGATGTGAAATGAAAACATACTACCTCATTATTTAAAATGGGCCAATGTATTAACAGGAAATAATTTAATCTTAGAAAATAATTAAATCCCCTTCAAGTAAAACCTTATATGAGTTTGGAGTTTTTTTTAAAAAAACACTAAGTTACATAAAATTAAGTTGGTTTTTTTTTTTCTGTTTCTAGAAAGAGATATCTAATATTCCAGGTTGTGGATTTTTGGGTCATTATTATTTAATCACAAAATAAAAGGTTGCAGTTTTTGATCCTGTTAAATTCTCATTGAGAAATATTGTTACACAGCCCTTGGTTTTCTAAATATCTAATATAAATACATGACAAAATATATATAGAGAGAGAATATATACATATTATATACATAAATATATATAACAAAAATAAAAATACTCTGGGCAGAGTAAAATGTAACAAATATTTATTGTAGTAATGACCAAAATGCCAATAAATATGTAGGAAAGTACGCAATTAAACTTAAAACATTAGTTTTAAGAAGCTTATTAATTTTTGATGGTTTAAATAGATTTGATATATTTAATATTAAAGTGCCTAATTTCCTAGAACTTACTCCCTGCTAAGTTAGTACTTTAATTTTACAAGGCAACTGATTTTCAAAATCTAAATACAGCTTTTTAGTGCCAGTAAATACTGGTTAATTTGTTTTTTGGAGAACTAGCAAGTGCTTGTTTTTGTATATTTACTGTGAATTCCAGATTTCTAGTTAATATAATGTATTGGCTCAAATAACTTATGCATTGATTATTTTGGATTTTTCTAGGTACATAATTATATCATCTGTGAACAATGAGAGTATATTTTTTTCTAGTTCTTTACCTTTATTTTTTTTTTCATACCTTATTATGCTGATTGAGACCTCCAGTATAATGTTTAATGGAAATAGTGTGGGAATTCTTATCTTTTTCTCAATTTCTCGGGGGTCATTCTCAATATTTCAGATTTAAGTTTCTTGAAGATTTTTTATTTGGATTGTTGTTTTTTTCATATGTAATTTAACAGATGAGGGAAGTTTACTTTTATTTCCAGTTTGCTGAGTTCTCATCATGAATAAAATTTTATCAACTTTTTCTGCATGTATTAACTTTAGTAGTAGTAGCATGTACATCTCTAGAACTTTTTCATCTTCCCTTCAGAACATCTCTACCCACTAAATGTTAACTCCTCATCCCTCCTCCCCTCAAACCCTGGCAACCACCATTTTACTTTCTATCTCTATAAAATTGACTGCTTCATATCTTATATAAATGGAATCATACGGTATTTGTTCTTTTGTAACTGGTTTATTTTACTTAGCATAATATCTTCAAAGTTTGTCCATGTTGTAGCATGTGTCAGAATTTCGTTCCTTTCTAAGGCTAAATAATATTTCTTTGTACATATATCCACATTTTGTTTCTCAGTTTATCCATTGATTCACACTTGGGTTGCTATCATGAATCACACTACTATGAACCCATCTATTTGACTCCCTACTTTCACTTCTTTTGGGGAATACCCAGCAGTGGTGCCTCTATTGATATTTGAATACTAAACAAAATTCTCATTCCTGTGATAAACCAACTTTGTGGAAATATAATAATCTTTGTATAAACAAAAACATATCACTGGGTTAAGTTTGATAAGATTTAGTTTGATATTTGCATCAATGCTCGTGAAGTCAAAAGGCCTGTGATTTGTCATAATGTCATAATATCCCTGTCAGGTTTTAGTATTAAGATTCTACTGACCTTATAAAATGAGTTGACCTTTTCCAATATATATTTGTATTACATTTAATTAATTTCTGCAGTTGCCTCTTTTTTTTCTTCCTTTTAGTTTCTTTGCATGTAATTTGCTAATCTCTACCTTCTTGAGCCAGATTCTTATATCACTAATTTTTACCTTTTCCCTAGTCTAATGGTTGTCTATAAGTCTACACATTTGATTCAGCTACACATCAAAGTTTCTATGTGTCATATTTTCATTATCACTCAATTAAATATATTTTCTAGTTTCCATTGGGATGTATTCTTTGACAGATATTTATTTTAAAGAGTATAACTTAATTTTTAAACATCTGGGGATTTTTCAGTTGTCTTTTTTTCTTTTTAGCTCAATTCAATTGTAACTGGATAACATACTCTACATGATTTTAATTCTTTAAAATTTGTTGAGATTAGCCTCAGAGCCTTGTATGTGGTCAAATTTTTTTGTAAATGTTCCATGTGCATATGTAAAAAATGTGTGTATGTATACATGCAGTTGGATTCAGTGTTTGAAATATATCCATTGAGTTAGTACTGACTTGGTTATCAATGAATTAACAATACTATTTCACAATGACGACAATGAATAAATATAATAATCTAGTAAGACTCTTATCACACACAAAAAATAAAATTATTCGCTAGAGTGTAATTTATTTTATTTTAAATCTCTTTACCTAGATTTGCCATTTTTCACATATGCCAAAAAAGAGTTTACATAAAATGCTAGCAGCAGTAGCAGAAATTAACTGTAATACATATGCTATTTTTTAAATAAATGCTTGTTTTGTCATAAATAAAGAATAAACATGGGGTATAAAAATACTTGTACAGATAAGTCTTTCTGAATATAGGTTAAGTAATTTGTAAACAAATGTAGTGGACAGGATGTAGAGTGGAGAATTAACAGCAGTAGTTACATTATTGAAATGCATAAATTCTAATTGCATGAATATTTGTATAAAAATTTTCAGCCCCAAATTGCAATATGTGTATGTGTTACATTAAATTGACTGCTTTATGGAAAACTGACTAATCAATGAGGTAAATCAAGACTTCTGTTTTTTAATATTGCTCTTAAATATTATTTAAATGTGTGATATAAATTTGGATGTAAATATAGGTATAGGTATGGATATAGATATAGACATAGATTCCTACTATTATGAATTTCTTCACCTCTGTTCCCTTTCTTGCTTTGAAAGCCCCTGGAGCCTTAAGCAGAAAATAAATAAAACAATTTTATTTTCTTCCTTCCCTGGAGTAGACGGTGTAGGGTTCTCCCACAAATCTTGGGTACTGGGATGTGATTTCTGTCTCTGGGTTTATGCCCTGTTTTCTAATCTACAAGTCAGGAAACAAGCTATTTTATACTTAAGATAAAGTTTTACTTACCACCAGAAAGTGAGGCAAATAAAATGAAATGTATCATTTGGTATAATGAAATCATCCTATAAAAAAAAGTGCATATTTTAAAAACATAAAATGTGAATTTGTAATTAGTTTGCTGACATCAGGGTTTATAAGAAACAGGGAGAGAGGGGAGTACTTTATTCAATAGTGTTCACAAGTGTTCTATCATAATGCTGATTTTTATCTTTCCCAAATCCTAGGACATTCTTCAGCAGGGCTTTGTGTGGAGTGTTCGACACTTTCATATTCTGAAGAACCTAGGACTGATGGGAAGAAGTTCTCTTCCTTCCTCCCTTCCCTTCCTCTCCTCCACCTCCAGCTCACTATTTTTTTCCCAACTATATTTTATTGATCAATCATTCATGTGTACTTTTTAAAAATGTTATTATTTAATTTATTGGAGTGATATTGGTTAATAAAATTATATAGGTTTCAAGTGTATAATTCAATGATATGTCATATGTATATTGCATTGTATTTTCAACACCCAAAGTTCAATTTTCTTCTGTCACCATATATTCGACTCCCTTTACCTTTATCTACCTCCCCCTTTCCCTTAACCTCTGGTAACAGCTAAACTGTTGTCTGTGTCCATGATTCTTTGTTTGTCTTGTTCCTTTGCTGCTTTCAGTTTTATATCCCACATATGAGTGAAATCATATGGTAGAATGGCTATTATCAACAGGACAAGTACTAATAAGTGTTTGGAGATGTTTTGGGGAAAAGGAACACTCATACACTACTGGTGAAAAATGTAAATTGGTAAAGCCACTATGAAAAATAGTAAGAATGACTAAGAATAAAATTACCATATGACCCAGCAATCCCTCTTCTGGATATCTACCCCAAAAAATCTGAAAACATTTATTCGTAAAGATATATGCACCTCAATGTTTATAGCAGCATTGTTCACGATGGCCAAGACATGGAAACAACCTAAGCATCCTTCAGTACATGATTGGATAAAGATATGGTACGTATATACAGTGGAATATTACTCAGCCATAAGAAGAGATGAAACACTGCCATTTACGACAACATGAATGGATTCTGAGATAATTGTGCTAAGCAAAATAAGTCAGACAAAAATTTGAAGAACATATTATTTTACTATGTAGGATATAAAACTGAAAGCAACATGACAAACAAACAGATACTCGGATACAGACAACAGTTTAGCTGTTAGCAGAGGAAAGCAGGAGAGGGCAAGAGGTAGATAAGGGTAAAGGAGGTCAAATATATGATAACAGAAGGAAATTTAACTTTGAGTGTTGAACACAATGCAATATACATATGTTGTGTTTTTAAATTGTACACCTGAAATCTATATAATTTCATTAATAATGTCACCTAATAAATTTAATAAAAAAGAAAAAAATAATTTTAAATGCAATTGTATTCAAACTACAAAATTTGAATATATTTTCATAAAAATGTAAAATAAAGTTAATGTAAAATTAAAATCATTTTATGCTTTCAAATATTATCTTTCTGTTTAAATCATCTATTAAAATTAAAGTATAAAATGCAAATTATATCAAATAAACATTAAAATTTATTTATGGAAAGTTAACATTTTAAATTTTAACTTTTTGAAATTTTAATTAAATCTTGTTAAATATTTTTATAAAAATAAAACTATGTGATTCAAGCATTAGGATGTCTAAAAAACAACAATTTTCTATCAAAAAATTTTGTTAAACCCCTGTTGTAGAAATATTCAACATAAGGAATAATTGCTTGATAAAAATCCTAAATAATAATTTTTAAACCATACCTGAAAAAAAACCTGTTTGATGCAATTCTTAATAAAAAAAATTTTTTCCAAAAGTGTCTTCCTCCTTCTCTAAATGAGTTTGTGCAAGCAATGTTCACTTAACTTTAATATTTACTTTTACTGTTTCTCAATGTTACTGACATTGTCTCTTTGTACAGCATGTCTGTGAAAGCCCTTAAATCTATGCATATCCAAAATGTAGAGTTGCTTGCTTTCTCAACATATTTTAATTTTTTTTCTCTTATTTTACTGTGTATTCAAGCATATGACACACACAGGGACAGCTAGAGAACTCGAATTTGCCTGTGTGCCTTTGATGTTGGGGAAACTCACATTTAGTATGCTTGCTAGCCAAAGCTGCACTTAACTGTACTTTCGAATATCAACTGTTAATCATTAATTTAAGGCTAATTTGAGTCTCACAGTCCAAAAAACAAAAACAAAAAACGACAGAAGTCTGATGGATAAAATTTCAATTTCAGCTGTTGGGGGTTGGGAGTGAGTGGTTAGAAGGTCAAGGGCAGACCATAGGTGTCCTGCTCTTCTAGACTCACAATTTCCCTGAATATAATGTTACTTCCTCAGAGGTCTATGCAGATATGGTTTGTTCTAAGGAGCCATGGTCTTTTTTTCCTCACTTGCAAACACCGAAAGTTTAAACTTTTTTTTTTTTTTTTTTGAAAAATGATAAAATACGAGACTTTCATAGCTTTCTTTAGATCTCGGCTCACTGAAACACAAATGGTGATCTAGGGAGTGAGTGACATGTCTACCTGTCCCATCACAGGCAATCCAAAAATAACAGGTCTATTGTCTTTGCCCTGGAAGGTGCCTCCTAGTTGTCAGGCTAGTTCATAGAGAGGAAAGCTTGTGAAATCCTTTTCTGGATTTCACCTAATTACATTTCTAAGAGCCTTCTCATAGACCTGGAAGAAGGACTAAAGCTCTATGAAAAGCATGCTGATGCATGTTTCCTATGACCCAGCTCTATTCATTAATTTACTAGTTATGTCATTTGAGCAGAAACCAGCCTCCTATGCTGTAAACCAGCTATGTGTGGTTTCTTGGACAAGTTACTTTCTCTCTGGGCTTCAGATTCCTCATTTATAACATTAGGCATTGATTAGCCCTAAGGATTTCTATCTGGTCCCCTGAAAATGTAAAAGAAATAAAAATTAAAAACTTTTTAATATGTTTGATTCACATAAATTTTGGAGAAAGAAAAATTTATAGTTCAGAGAAGACTTTTAATTTTCCATAGAAAAGCAAAACAAGACCTTAGGTTTATAAATGGAGTCATAGGTTTTAAAAAATATTCTGAGGATGAGGGGAGAAATAAAATTATAAGTTTATCCCAGTTCGAAATCTCGAAGTTTAGGTACCAGAGGAAATATTGTACTTTGTTGAGGGACAATTTGCTAATATGAGTGTGATCTTCTGAACCTAGAAAATGTTGCCAATTTACTTGGAGCATTTTAATATTTAGAGAGAGAGAGAGAGAGAGGGAGAGAGGGAGAAAGTCACATTTTATATCTATCATAATAATGTCATCATCTAAATGGTTTATGAAGGCATGGAATACCCAGTTTGGTGGCCAAATGCCTAAATAGAAAGATGATCCAAGATTAGGACCACTGGACAACCCTTTCAAAACTCTTATAGAAAGGAAAATGTGGAGAGAAAGAGAACTTATGAATGAGAGGGTGAGAGAATAGTTAGTAAAGGTACATTAGAAGCTTGGCTCCTTACTGACTTGAGATTTTGATAAGAGAAGCCAGTATTTTGTTCCACAGGGCAGAAAGTGAAGGGGGATTTGAACTTAGAAGAGGTCTTTATGCAAAATACCAAAAAACTATTGTGGCATTCTATCTGGAAGGCAGTTATTCGGATATTTTTATTTGATCTGTTGCCAAGGTTTTATGGCTTATCTTGGCACAAAGAGTCCTTCGTTGCTTTCTTGAGTTTCCTACTTAAATTAAGTACATTCCAGTGACACAAAAGGCACACATTTGTGATGCATTGCTTTTTATGAAGCTTAAACATAGAATGGCAAATTTATACCAATGCAGGTTTTCATGGAAAACTGATATGTGAAATTATATAAAATCCTTATATCCCTTATTGTTTACTCCATGAAACTCCATCTCCATCTTAAAGTCCTCATAAAAGGACTATAATGATAACTCTCTAACCCTATTGAGAGAAACAGAAAGACTCTAATAAGAGAAATACTTGAGAAACCAAATATTTTCCTAAATTTGGTTTAGGTAGTTAATGAGATCTCTAAACACTATGAAATAGTATAAGGATTTTTCTCTATTCAAATAAAAGTGGTGTAAGAGCTTAACTGCATAGAAACTCTCTGAGATAAAATAGACCTTCCTTTCAAACTGTCAGTAGTATTCTCAAAACGCTTTTCGAGTAATGACATTGTAATTTAGAATTCTAATGTGGACTACTTTTATCTAAAAGTTTGGTTTGTTTGTTTTTGTTTTTTGTTTTTTGTTTTTGCCTCCAGTGAAATAAAATGATTTGAAGCCTAATGAAAATTAGAAATTACTAGACAGACTATCAGGAACAATCCAGAATTTAGTCTACAGGGACCCAAGTGCAAATCAGTAGTCAGGTTTATTGGTGACCCAATATTCTCTGTCTGAGACAGGAAACACCACACAGGCGTACACTACTGGTGTGAATCCCTTCTCAGTCGCAGCCACAGTCAGTTTTCTCCTGGAGCTCCTTCTCTGTCATCAAGACTTATTTTGAAAAAAGGTGCAGCCTCCCATGTCCTGCAAACCCTTCCTCACTGTCCATGAAATATTTTCTATTCATTATTAAGTTTAATGCTGATCAGGGTTTCTCAACCACATTACTGATATTCTGGTCCTATGATTTTCGATTGTGGAAGCTGTCCTGTGCCTTCAGGATGTTTAACAACAACTCTGGCCTTTACCCACTAGATGCTGGTAGCGCTCCCTTGCCAAAGTGCACCAAACAAAAATTGAAGACATTGCCAAACAGCCCTGTTTATACTTGCCAGTGACCTCAAGCTAATCTTTTTAAAAATCTCTTGGAGCCTCCAATGCCCATTTATACGAAATATGAAAGAGGACCTCCTTTAAAGTTGTTCACAGTTTAGTGAGTAGATAGAGGTAATTTTATTTTATTAAAATAAAAGCTTTAAGTTTAAATTAGAGGTTTCCCACACCTTGGTAAGGAAAGAGACAGATGTTGGAGCCCTTGGCTAACTTCCTATTAGATGTGTACATGTGATGCATCTTCCACAGACATATATGTTGTTGTCCCAGGGAGAGAGCAGTGCCAGCTGCCAGATTTGGTGCTATCACCACCCTCTGTGAGATGGCACACCCATGCCTCCTACTTCACTCTTCCTCCTGGGGGTGAAGTTATTTCAACCTCTTTCCTTCTTGCCATGTACCCACTTCAAAATCCTAAAAGGTCTTACTGAATAAAGAGCTTCTCTGTTCACCCTTTGTATACGAAGACATGGTGAGTCATAAAGAAACCATTCCAGTACCACCGGCTTTGCTGGAAACCTTAAAATGATCACTGATATCCTAGGGGAATGCCACATTTAAAAACTCTCCTCTCTACTGTTCCCAAACAAGATTATATCCTGACCAACAAAAGCCCAATGATTGCCTTGTAAGCACTCCAAAATCCTGTTTAAATACCCTGTATGAAAAGCTGCAGATAAAAGATTTTTATTGCAAACCATTTTTTCCCATTTAAATATAAAACAATGTCCACATAGAATAAAGGCCAATATTTTTATTGCATGCCAAAGTAAAAGATGAAGTTCTGTTTATTTTTAATCATTTCATGGAATCTAGCCAGATTTACTAAATCTAGAGATTTTATTTCTGGATGGAATTTTAACTGTTCATTTTCCTGCTCTATGGTTTGTGAATAGCCCAGGCTTCATGGTTTTTCTTCAGCCTCCTCCATGTTTAGCCCTTCACTACCACTTAGAGTGTCTTTGAGTATGGAAGGAAGAACTCAATCTCTTTTAGAAACTTCACTTTTCTTATTTTCTCTTAATTTGCACAATATTTTGTAAATGGTCACTTCTGCGTAAATGTTAAGTCAGCTTAACTGAACTGAACTCAATTACCTGGCATTGGTTGTGTTTCTCAATGTCAAGTTTAGAATTTGTGTTGCATGAGGATTTAAATCATTCATTCCAGGGCTACTTCCTACTACTGTGAACTTATAAGACCAAACTTCACAAGATATTTTGTACTTAATAATGCTTCCTGAATTACCCCAATATCCACCCCAATATCCACCAAATCCTGAAAAAAACAGATTCCTTGCCCTCCACAAAAGCTGTGCAATGAGCCAATTGCAGGAACTGTAACCAGACAGGTCTCACAGGTCACCTCTAAACGGCCTGCCTGGAGCTTTGTGGCAATGCCAGGGTAACCAAAGTAGAAGGCTAAGATAGAAAGGTGTACCACTATTCTCCCAGATTCAGATAACTCATTTTTTTCTTGGAAAACTGAATGTTACCCAGGTTTCTTCCTTTCCATTGGCAAAAAAAAAAAAAAAAAAAAAAAAAAATCAAGCTTATTGGTACTTCACCCTAAGTGGTGTGGGCAGTGTAGGGTTCATGATCAAGTAGGTGAGGCGCAGAGGAGAAATTATTATCATTGAGATATACTGAGTTCCAAAGGAAGCAGTAAGATTAGAATGATCCCCGGCACTGTACTAGCATCTGGAGTCACTTTTCATCAGTTCTGTTTCAAAATCAGAAAAAAAAAATCACTCTTGAATCACACTCTTTACCATTTTATTTCACAACAATCATGGAGGTGTTCAGTTATTATCTCCCACTATTACCAAACTCTGAAAGAGTGCCTCTGCAGGACACCGTCCTCAGCAGCTTGGTATGTTTTATCCCATTTTATCCTTATGACAATGACGCAAGGTAGATATCATTCTCTACCCTTTTGCAGATAAGAACAGCAAGACTCAGTATTTGAAATGAACCCAAATCACAAAACTTATGCTATAAACTGGGCTCTTCTCCATCTCTATAAAGTTCCCTCACCCTGATGACTTCATCAAAGGTGTTCATCGCCTTCCTGTGTTTTCTCTAAAATCCAGTCCATGTACTCAGCAACTTTGGTGTAGACACCTGGTTGTTCACTGCGAGCACAGCCTTCACCCCAACTGGTGATGCCCACCAAATGCCATATTCCGTTGTGTTTACAGACTAAAGGACCACCTGAATCTCCCTGTATTACAGCGGGTAAAAAAATAAAATGATAGAAGGTTATGACAGATGTGCCCTTAAAATTCTGTAGTCAAACCACACACACATCACATACATTCAATTTTTTATAGATCTTCATGTATCTCATGTGCCTCATTAGTTGTTGGATGTGGTAAAAATGATTTAATTCAATAATGTATTGTCCAACAAATTTTTATATCATCATTCCAATGTCAAAAGAATCTAATATTCTTATATTTTGGTGTAATTATCATATATACAATTGTCTTCCCTTAAATATAGCATACTTCTGCACAAATTGTAATTATATATATATATATATATGTACATATATATATATATATACACACACACACATATATATAATTTCTTAGAGGTTACTTATATATCAATTTGTTAGAGATTACTTATGAAATTATCAAATCATTTGGCTCAGATTTTTAAAAAAAAAAACTATAATGAAATATGCCATTGGGAAATATATTTTGAAATGAATTTTCTTGAGTAGCTTATTGTGTGTTTTCCACAACTGAATGATTACCTTACAAGCATCTTTTCCCCCTTCTTTATAGCCAGCACAGATCATCTGTTTGGTTATTTCATAATTTCTGTATCTTTTCTGGCATTCTTCATTCGTTACCAAAGGAATATTTGCCTTTTGTAGAATATTTTGGATTTCACCTTTGAAGTAACCAATATATAACTTTAAAAGGAGGAAATACAATATAGAAATAAGACTGAAGTCTTAAAGCAAATCAGAATGATGAACTTTGCATTAAGGTCATTTCTTTGGGTGTAAATACTAAAGGTGAGAAGGTATAGTTACTCAAAACAGGGAGAGAGAGAGAGAGAGAGAGAGAGAGAGAGAGAGAGAGAGAGAGAGAACCTGCATTGGCCTCTGATGCAGAGTTAGGACAATCCAAGAACCGTGGTCTGATCAGAGATTTTGTTTCCATATTCTCTGCCGTACTTATAGTGTTTATTTGTTTTATATGTTAACAATGATCATTTTAAAATATATAATTTTTGGAAAAAAAAACAAACTTGTGGCAATAGAATATTTTCTTCTTAAGTAAATGCAAGTGTGTTTTCATTAAGAATGATTTATTTACAAGTAACTTAATTTCCACCAGAGTCCGAGCTCTCCTTGGATATACTTTGGGAGTTTTCTGTGTTCAGTTATGGTTACTTTTAAATCTTTCTCTCTCTAGTTATTAGTCAAAAATTTGAAAAATTTATATTAGTTGAATAAAGAACTGAATCAGAAAAGATGGAGAGATCTTGGTGTGATCTCTTTTTTTAAACAATGATACAGATTTTATTCCATATAGTGTCACCAGGAACATAATTTTGGAAAGAAAAAATGACATGTTCCTGAAAATTTCAAGAGCAATTGAAATACCTCAAGTGTCCATAGTAGAGTTTTTTTTTAACCTAGGGTTCATTGAAAGAATACACATGATCTATAAACTTGAATAAAAAACAAATATATTCTTATTTTCATCAACCTTCAACTGAAGTCTAACACCCCCTTCAATTATGAATGTAAGCAGGAATCTCAAGAGTATTAGCTGTACCTATGATTTTGCCATCATTACAAATCACAGATATTTTTCTATCGCTTTATAGTTGTGGCAGATAACGGATATTATCATTCGTGCTCATCACAATTTCAAAGTTAGTTATTAGAACAACTTGATAATTAATGTATTAATAAAAAAGCACACATATTCTTATATCATATCTTTTAAGAAGTAGTTTTGATAACTTTCTTTCAATTTCATTGGTCGCTTTTGTAATCCTATGTGTTTTATCTAAACATTTTAAAATCATTGTTCAAGAACTGGTTCAGAGATGGGAGGGGAGTTGAGAACTGAGTGAAAAAAGTGAAGGGATTAAGAAGTATAAATTGGTAGTTACAAAATAGTCACAGGAATGTAAAGTACAACATAGGGAATATAGTTGTAATTTCATAATAACTGTGTGGTGCCAAGTGGGTACTAGACTTAATGGGGGAGTCACTTCATAAGTTATATAAATGTCTAACCACTATGCAGAATATCTGAAACTAATATAATCTCAAATGCCAACTGTAATTGAAAATAAAAAAATTTTAAATTAAAAATAGTGGTTCACAGGCTTTATCAGATTATAGGAAGAAAAGATGAAATACTGCCATTTGTGATAACATGGATGAATCTTGAGATTAGTATGCTAGCAAAATAAGTCAAACAGAAAAAGATGACAACCAAGTCATTTCACTTATAGGTGGGATATAAAACTGAAAGCAACAAACAAGACAAACAAACAGAGATTCATGGACATAGAAAACAGTTCAGTGGTTACCAGAAGGAAACGGGGGAGGGAGGAGGTAAATAAGGGTAAAGGGGTCAAATATATGGTGACAGAAGGAAATTTAACTTTGGATGGAAACACACAATGCTATATACATATGATGTATTATTGAATTATACATTTGGAACCTATCTAATTTTATTAACTAATGTCACCTCAATAAATTTAATATAAAGCAAGATTATTGGAAGGATGCATTTAAAAATGATTAAAAGCCTGCCTATGTTCCTCATTAATATCAAGAGAGAACAGTGGCATTGGGAGATAGAACGCTACTAATACCAAGGACAAAGTGGGCTTGAGTGGGCTTGTTAGCCCTATATGGGACCAATCCTCTATGTGAAGTCAAAAAAATGATCTTTATTATAGAATAAGATGCTAAAAAGTTTACCTTATTAATTTTTCCAAGCCCAAGCAAATCTACATCTTCTCATGAATCACTAGATAAATACTTGAGAATCAGCAGATTGGAAAAGTGAGTTTGGATGTAATTTTAGACAGAGGCCGATTGAATTGATCCACTCCTTGTGCTTTAACATACGTGACTTGCTTTAGGAACAACATTTAAAATGAGATACTATACCTTTTTCCTTTGTGAAGCCCCATCCAGTTACCCAACAGTTACTATAAATTGTATTTGAATCATCTTTGGATGGGAGACATATTGGTTTTTGGAATTCTGAAAGGTAATTTTTAAATTAAAGTTTGGTTAAAGTTAATGATATTGACGTAAAAAATACATACTTTCCTTTTCTCATATTCTCTTTCTAGAGTAGCACCAAGAAGAATAATGCTGTTGTTTCCTGCTCAGTTTCTAAGGTCATTGATTCAAGAAAATTTCTCACTATCAGAGACATTTTCATCTGATATTGTTGGTGTTATTTTTCTGGATTAAATTTTAAAACTCAGAAACCAAAATCACTTAGAAATTCTGTCTCTTATTCTATGTATGAAACTTTTCATTGTAATAGTAAAGTGTCTACAAAGTCTCAGGCAACTTTTAAGTGCTTTAACTCACTAAGTGACTTAATTATTCAACTCAGTGGGGAATAATTATCATGCCCATTTTACAGATGAGGAAATGTAAAGTGCAAAGACATGACAACAGCTTCCCTAAGGTCACAGAATTGTTAATGGTCACTGCAGGCATTGAGGAACTGTGAGTCTTCGTACCCAAAGGCAGCACCTCCCACTGGCATGTTACAGTCCTCTATGAACTCCTTCTGCATTAGTCTCTCAAATTATACCTGGAAATTAATATCTGACCCACTTGTCCTCATATAGTATCAATAAGCTTAAACCCAAACCAATGGTAATTCTGCTGCACTTGTCAAAGAAAACCATGCTTCTCAGAGAGCAAAGAAATTTCTAGGTCTATTTTTTCAATAATGTATAAGCAGTTGTATTCCTACCTGAACGAACTAATTAACATTTCTTGCCCTTTAAGTAGAGGAGATCTTATGTCAAGTCACAGGTCTTAGCTTCCCTGAACATCTTCATCTTTCAACTCCACTAGCCAGAAAATAAAGATAATCTCTGCAGATTCTATGCTTTTTTTCAAAGTAATGTGAAAACTTAAACCAATGCCATTCAACAGTATAGCTTCTTCTTAAATGTGTTACGTACCAGTATAATTCAAAGGAGCCTCAAGCTTTATTAGGGCAATATCATGAGTATTTTCTGTGATACTATAATTTTGGTGAATAATAATCTCTTTTATTTGTGAGAAAGGTGTTTCTTTTGTTATCTCTGACAAATTTAAAATGCCACCATAAATGCGCCAAATATCCGAAAAGAGAAGCCTAGGAGGAAAAAATAAATCCCTATTTGAAACCAAAAATGCTAGCCTTGAATATTGACCCTTTTCCCTTTCACTTTACCTTTAAATAAATAAATAAATAAATAAATAAATAAATAAATAAATAAATAAAAACTAGGAAGAAAATACTGTATCATGTGACATATTTTTACTTACCTCATCTCTCCTCTTTGTAATTTGTCATTACCTAGCACTATTGAATCTCTGAAGATTTAGTTAATAACATTAAAAATATACTTTTATATAATTATTTCACCTTTACTGTACGTAAAATTACAAGGATATTGCTGTCTCACTCTGACAGAAACTGTGATCGGGAAAGACTCTAGTAGTGTATCACAAGAAGACAATGCTCAGATCACCAAACCTGAAATCAATTTCCCTCATGAAATTAAAAATTGTCAGGACGTCAGACTGATTTTATACAACCCCTTCTGCGATAAGGTAAATGAGGGAAGATGTCAGTGTTATTTAAATTATTTCTACTTATATTTCCAGAAGTGTGAAATTTTAAATTAACTTTTTAAATATGAATATATAAAGTATATAAAGTAAATCTAAAATTATTATTTAAAGCAAAATCTTATGTTGTGTAAAGATATAGAAATATATATCACCAAATGAGTGGCCCCAGACATGCAAAAAACTCTCAAGGAAATAATGGAGACATCAGGTGAAAAGTGGATATTTTTTTCAATTAGGTCACAGTGTCTCCATGTATATTAGCTCTTATAGACACAACACTGAGCCTCCAAGAATTAACATAAATTGGTGCAGCCACTATAGAAACAGTATGGCCATTCCTCAAAAAATTAAAAATAGAACTACCTACCATATGATCCAATAATCCCACTCCTGGGTATATATCCAAAGAAAATAAACTTACTATCTCAAAGAGATATCTGCACCCCTATATTCATAGCAGCATTATTCACAATAGCCAAGAAATGAAAATAACCTAAATGTCCATCAACAGATGAATAGATAAAGAAAATGCAATGGAATATTATTCAGCCATAAGAAAGAAGGAAATCCTGTGTAAGAAAGAAGGAAAATAAAGGTAAGAGATTTATAAATTTCTCAAGATCATTTATACCCCTAATAAGTGCCAGACCTGTAAATCAAGCCCCATTCTACCCACAAAATCTCAGTGTTTTAAAATTTTTAAATCCTGCTATGTGTACTATTTGCCTGATAAAGTAGATATATTACATCAGATTATAATAATTGACATATATAGGGTAATAATTACTAATTACTATTAATATTTCTTAGTACATCTGTGAGTCTGTGGGCCTGAAAAATCAGTCCTTGAAGAATACATTGCGGGAGTGGTGAGTGAAAGTGGCAGCAGTTAGGATGCCGCTTAGTTATTCTTTAAAGCAGGAGTAATATTCCCCAGGGAGTGTCAGTCCTATAAATAAACCACACTGGCCTGATGGATCAAGTTGGTCAGTGCTCGGACGCTACTAGTTGTTCAACATTTTGAATACCATCTCTGTCTTAAAATATTTTTATTTAAAAAGAATAACTTTCTATTCAGAAACTGACATGATAATAGATAAATTGATTATAGATTATTCCAAACGAAACAGCAAAATAAGAATTTTAATAAGATGTTGCCAAAACTTACCCATCAAAACAATGGGCAGCAGTTAAGACCCACTGTTTTTTAATGATTGACCCTCCACAAACATGGCTTCGGGCTGTCCGCTTCACTTGCAGGCTGACTTGCCATGGCCACTCTCCCCAAGAAGAGTTGGTCCCTCCAACAATGCGGGTGCTTATTTTTGTTGTGCAATCTAAAAAGAGAGTGTTGAAGTTAATGGCTAGAATTAGAGGTGAATCCGAGTCCTCTTCAGCCACGAAAAGACATAATGTGTAATTCCATTACATAAGACTAAGCAAGCTATGAAAAGGATGCAGACATTCCTTTACAGTTCTATAAAAAAGTGAAGTTTACTCACCAGAGTCATCCCCAATTTTACACAACCTCAGAGAATAACCAGAGCTTGCTTGAGTCTCATATCTAATTCTAGTTGGGGAACCATCCATAGACAAGCGTAAGGAGCACTTACACCTAGATAAAATGAACAATATAAAGATTAAACCTTCACAGAGGGACGAAGTTCATGAAACTCTTGCTGACTGTCTGAAAAATAAATTTACACTAACTTCTCTCCTTTACAGTCTTCTGGGAGTAAAGAATAAGTAAAAAACTGACAGCGAACCATCTTCGTACAAGTCTCTTGGCAACCACTCACTCCTTTAACGAAGGTCGCATTCAGTTCTTCCCCTCCAAAATCAACTCCTGTGTAAATTTTGGAATGGCAGGGCTCTGTGCCAATTATAAACATAAGAAGTTATAAAATGAAAACAGCAATAAACCACAGCTACACAAGTTTCTGGTACATTGAGGATTGTATCGTCACTATCATTTGATAAAAGATCATAAAATTTGTCACATTTTATGGATTATTATTGAATCACATTACCAGGCAAAGTTCGTTTGCAGGTTAAAAGGCTATATCCAGATAGGGCGTTTTCCTGAGGAGTGGGGGCAGTTGGTGTCCCGCTTTTGGAAGTCTTAAGTAAACAAATGTTTCTATTTAAAAAAAAAAAAGCAAGAGAAATAAAGAAAACTATATTAAAGGCAAATAAAAAGTACCCCTCAGAGTTTCTTCTGAGAAACTCTCTTTAAAGTAAATCAGACTGCGGGATTCTAATAAATTACAGAGACTAAATGTAAATCAAGCCATCTAAAGAAAAGAGATAAGCACAGATTACCTGAAAAGGAGAGAATGGTAAAATTTCATCTTCTGATTGAAAAAAAAAAAGAGAGAGAGAGAACAAAGAACAAATTCTGGGGATTTATGTTGCTGATGCTATTATATAACTAGATATCCTTCTCTTAGCTCCATCTTGTATATAAAGGAAAGGATGGGTTATTTGAAGATAAGAAGTCAAACCAGATCCTTAATCAGGATAAATCAGGCTGTAGTTTCTGAAACAGGAGTTAGAACCAATGAGCTTAAAGGCTATGCTGCCAGCCAGTGGTTTTTACTTCAAGCTAATTCAAAACATTAAGATCAGTTAGAGAGCTATCAGATCCTCCTTTTTCCATGGCTGTTGTTTTCTTGATTCAACAGTATGTTTAAAGAGAAGGTAGGCAGAAAAATCTGCTAATCTCTTTACTAAATTACAACTGGAAGAAAAAGTACCCTCTTAACAGTGGGTTCAAGCACTTTGAGGGAATTGAACAAAACTTTGAAAACTCAAACACTAAAATTAAGGTGATGACAGGCTAGCAGCAACCATTACACCTTCAAACTTACCTTTGTGACTCTACAGTCCAGGCATTTGTATAGAATGTAAAGAAGAGGCAGTTGGGGTGATAGGTGCAAATGATTCGACACACGAAAGCATCTGGAGCAATAACTCTGGCAACATCCACGTCCGAAAATTGAAGATGTTGAAACATGTTCATGTGGCAACCTGTGAACTCACGGAGGCAAGATGTTACTCAGTAAACGATGCAAAGCTTAATTTGCTTATACTTTCTTGTCATAACTAAGGCAATTATGACTATTTTTTACTCATAGCAGTAAATATCTTATGTGAAATAAGGTCAATAGATCCCCAAATTTATTGTTTGCTATTTAGACCTCAACTATTTAAATATTTTTCTAAAAACATTGACTCTTGAGGCTGGAAGGGAACTTAAATGTCATCTATGCCAACCTATAACTACGTCCTTTCAAGAATATCCCTTACCAGTTGTTCAACTTTTACTTAGACATTTATACTGATAAGGAGCTCACTACCTAATGACAAGGCCCATTTCTTTTCTGGACCACACTGTGCTGAAAATTCTTTTTTTTTTTTTTTTTTAATTTTATGATAGCATCTACCTAGCTCTGCCTCACAGAACCACAGACAAAGTCAAATCCCTTTCTCAATGACAGCCCTCTAAAAAAATTAAGACAGTCACCCTGACTTTTTTTTAGGTTGAATATCTTCAGCTTACTTATTGAGCTTTTTTAAAAATGTATTTTCCATTACTTCTAGATAATATTACCACTCTGGTTACCCTGTTTTAAAGTGCTCCAGGTGTCCATTGCTCCATACAAACTGTGGAAAACAGAAACACAGAACTGAATACAACCTTTCAGTCACACTCCGAATGGAGAATGACTGCTATTGGAAACAATGTTTGTTTTAAGGTGATGAGATATTTTGGAACTAGATAGTGGTCATTGTTGCACAGTTTTGTGAATACACTGAAAATCACTGAATGGTATATCTTTAAAGGATTAATTTTATGTCACGTATTAAATTTTAAAAACCTACTATGAAAAACCAATATATACCATATTGAAATATCAAACTTGAAAAACAGAACAGATATAAATTAAATTAAATAATCATTACCATTTGCATCAATAAATTTTGTACACACCATGGAGGGGGTGTGCTGGGGCAGAGAGGAAACAAATAGGAAAAGAGATGCATTGCTACTGACTTCCCAATCTTCCCCAAGGGGCTCCAGCCCAGCGCCCAATAAAGGGCTTGGCTGAGTCTGCACCTGACACTGTGTAGAACTGGTTATCAGTGATTTGGTTTCAATAACAACTTATTGTTAACACCCTGATATGCTACATAAAGTAGAATGTCCTGCCAATTTTCTGAAAAATTCAACTGAAATGACCTCTTTGTCTGAAACGATAAGGCTTCATAGATTCATTATGCTAGACTTATTTCATTAGATAATGGACACCACTGTCAATAGTTTCCTATTGCTGCTTTAAAAAATAATTACCATAAACTTACTTGTTTAGAACAATGCAAATTTATTATCTCACAGTTCTGGAGATTAGAGGGTCTGAAATGGATCTTACTGAGCTAAATCAGGATGTCAGCAGGGCTGTGTTTCTTGGGGAAGCTCTGTAGGAGAAACTACTTCCTTGCCTTTTCCAGCTTCTAGAAGCCATCTGCTTTCCTTGGCCCATGAACTCTTCCTTCATTTCAAAGCCAGCAGTGTAAAATCTTCACATCTCTCACTCTCTCTAACTCTGATTCTTCTGTCACCTCCTTTCTCTCAAAAGGACCCTGTAACTACATTAGGCTCATCCAGATCATCCAGAATAAGAGTCCTGAATTTAGTCACATCTACCAAGCCCTTTTTACCATGTAAAGTAACATTCACAGGTTCCAAGGATTAGGATGTAAACATATTTGGGAGGCTCTTATTCTGGCTACTACAGTCACATAGTGAAATAGTAGGCTTAGAGTTACCAATTTCCGAGAGGGCACAGGGCTTCAGTGAGAATCCAGACACCACATTTTCCAACACCTTTATACTGGTCGGCATTCCTGTTGGACTGTGCTTTAATATGCAGCTGTTTCTGAATAAGAAAAGAGGTTACTTTGCTCTCCCAAGTGCAAGTTGTATGCAGTAGGGGTCTATTTTGTATTAAAATGATCCGTGGTTTGTGAAAAATAAATGAAATAATCTGAACAATGTTTTTGATCATGAATAGGCTAGGAGTCTGCATTATTGATTAAATAGGTTTCTTTCTCCTCTGCAGAGGGAAGATTAGGGTGAAAATGGGGTGGAAAACATTATTCTATAAGACATTATTCAGAGAATAATCCCCATTCCATAAGCATAGCCTATCTGTAAACCAAATGGAAATTATTCTCTTCAAGAAAAAAATGATAACACATTAGTAAATAAGGAGAGTGCTTTGGTCTAAAAGCACTGGTTAGTTTTCAGTTGGGCTGGGGGGGTGGGGGGAGGTGATGAAAAATACAATTAAATCATAAAATTACTACTGTACAGAACAAACACTATGAATTTTACTCACCGGTACTCTGAATTGTGAAATGTTTGCATGGCATATGTAAAAAATTTGCAGTGAATGCTATTGGTGCACTTTTTTTGGCATTCTTCAACACTTTTAACCCTAGATACATTAAAATTGTCTCCTCTCATATCAATTCCTTCATAAATATCTCTGTGGCAAGCTGTAGAAAAAAAAAACACACACACATAAAGCAAACTCAGCTAGCCTCCCTTCTAGAAATAGATCCATCAATTTGGGCAGTACAGTTTTGAAGGATAATATTCTGGCAAATGCCTTATTCATTAGGGGATTTAGAACTTTTATTACATCACTAAATTATCAAACTCTGCTTGAAATTAACACATCTCAATATGTTTTAGAGTAGTAGCATAAAAAAGGAGTTATCTTGCTTCCTAAACTGCAAGGTGTATATAGCAAAATAGGTAATATTTCATACTGATATTATCATTGAACAGTAAAATTTAAATAAGACAATAATAACAAGGGCCCACGGACATGTGCTGGGGGTTGCATTAGTAAATAAACTGATGAGCCTTTAACCTCTTGCATTGAGCGAAGCTGCTTCTCTGTCTCTGTGCTTATTTCTTGGCTTTCAACTAACTACTCCAGTATGATTGCCAATTATATCTGAAAACCCTGTCGTTAACATCTCTGTGTCATATCATTATAATAAAATATGAAGCATTCTTATATATGCATGATGAAACCATTTTTATTCTTGCTTTAAAATTTTCTTAAATTCGGCTTAAGCATCTTTACAATTGAAATTTATCTTATATACAAAAAAATAGACAATTCTTTTTACAAATAGTGAACCAAATTTAGAAGTTAAGCTCTTTTTTTAAAGAATCAAAAATTTGTTAATTAGACTCTTGGTTAAGGGAACCAATAATATAAACCATGACCTAGTGTATATAATTTTTCACTCCTAAGAGGTATAGTTGAATAAGTCATGAAACTAGATTTAATGGTGGGAATGACAGAAAAAAGAAAGCTTTAGAGAAACAATATATTGAAGTGGGTAGAACAGTGGATCATTCACGGTGGTTCATGGACACAGGTTCATGCAGATTATAGAAATGGAATCTCTTTCCAATTCTACTGCACATGAGAAAAGAAACAGGCTGAGAATTAGGATAGAATACTTACAAACCAAACTTTTTAATGATTAGTTGAAAGCTACCTCTAAATGTTTTAAACTAAAATCGATCCTGTGTTTAGAAACTATTTATCTAGGATCAATTTTTCACTTGAATTTTTTTCAGTTGTTTGAGGAGAGTTAGAAGGAAGCATTAAATCAAGCTCTGAGAGTAGATTAATTTGCGGGGGAGGGGCAAAAAAGTACGGAGAATTTAGAAAGGCACTATATTATTTTTTCTTTAAATTTCACTCCGATATCAAAATTTAAAAGATAACATAATTGAAAATAACGCTTAATTAAATAATTTATACTAAATTATGTTAAGATATAAATTTGATCTTATAATAGGAAATGTACTCATCCTCGGGTAAACTACATATTGGTTAAGTCAGGCCCTCATGTTTATAACTAAGGACTGCTTATTTTACAAACTATGGGCACAAAATATGTGTGTGTGTGTGTGTGTGTGTGTGTGTGTGTGTGTGTGTCGAGAGAATGACGTTAGTAAGGGAAGAAAATAATAAAAAATTTATAAACATCTGAAATTTGAACTTACAAGATTAATTGTAGATAAAAAGGAAAAAATAGCAATGATGTATAGTTACAATATGGTTATTTTAAGGTCTGCCAACCTATCAGTTAAGAGACTCTTTTCTGTACTTTTCATTTTCAAAATGGTAGAGGAGATATAGTTTGTTTGCCTTCAATATATTAGGATAGGGTTAACAATTTTTTCCCAAGATATTAGTAGCAATAAATATCAGAATTAAAGTTTCCTAGTCTTCTAGTCCTCATATTACTTCTAAATAGAAATTTATAGAGCCCAGTCCTTTGGTTTGGGGTTTAGCAAAAGTTTCTTAACCTCATCAGCATTGCCATTAAGAGGGCAGAGAATCTTTGTCGCGGAGCCCTCCCAGTGCTTTCTGGAATGCTTGGCAGCATCTCTGGCTTCTATTCACTAGATGCTAGTAGCATTCCCTTCCCCCACACCCAAGTTGTGAAAAACAAAAATGTTTCCAAACATTGTCAAACGTTCCCTGGAGGAAGGACAAAATCACTCCTGGCTAAGAACCAGGAAGAATCACTGGTGTACAAATTACCCACAAGTGAAAAAGGAAGAGCAATACCCTGTGTGTTCTCTAAGATTCTTATCTGAAATCAAGGGGAGACTACTGTTTGGATGTGTATTCACTTTCTGCAACTGAGACAGGACATCACTTGTAAATTCTTAATCTTTTAGCGGCAGGGGTGGGGGGTGGGGGGTGGGGGGAATAAAATGGTACATCTCTTGCAGAGTTAATCTTTTCAGTAAACCTAGGTAAGTTTTCTTCCCTTCTTTCTTTGAGAAAAAGGCCCTCTCCCTCAAATCTTGATAATTACCCTGGCAACTCAAATCCTCTGGCTGTTAATAAGAGTCATCAACCCATTGTTAAGCAGAAATGGTGTTAAGTCAGACAGGGCCCTTAGAATCTGGCGGGGAGGGGACTTTAAGCCAAAGGTCTTTCTTTTTTACTCTTTAAGAAATCTATTAACCAAGCCTGTTTACCTTTATTCACTTAATAGACAAATCAATAACAGAAATTAATAAATGTATGATTTAAATAACGAGTTCATAACTTTTTTTCCTTGTCTAGAAACTGAGGTGACACGTCAACAGGAAACCCAAGACCCCACCCTGACTGAGGCAGGAAGGGAAAGAGCTCCGTGAAATCCCTGTAGGCAGGGACTAAGGTCATTCTCAGCAGGAAGCAGATGAAGAGACCTCCTTCCCTCAACATTCATACTAATAAGGGGGTTTATGGCTCTTAGAAATGAGCTAGTCAGGAAAGTTAGTTAGGGGGTTTTGGGTCTCCCTGCAAAGACACTGAGGTCATCCTATCCTAGAAAGGGTCCACCCTAATCCACACACAATTAAGCAAGCCAGAAGGCATTTTTTTTTTTAAACTCACACAAAGAAACCAGTAGGCAGAGATTTAGGTACCAATTGAAGCAAGTCACTCGCACCTGCTAAATGAAGACCTCAACAACCTTCAACTCACCTGAGCCTCGTTATACCATCATTATAATATGATGCATATGTCCGGAAGTTTATTAATATCATTATAATAGACTGAATTCTGGGATCAAACATGAGCAGAAAGCAGAATGATGAATCACTGAGTCCTGTCAATCTTAGTTGTCAATCAAGGAAGCCCACTCCTCTAAGAAAAGTAACCACCCACAACAAAAAGGGATAAAAACCCTGAAGTCTTGGTTACCAGGCCTTTGAGCCACGCTTCTCTTGCTCAGACCCACTTCCAATTTTGGAAGCATACTTTCCTTTCTAATAGAACTTTTCTTTTCTACTGTATTTATGTGTCTTGCTTAATTCTTTGTTCTTTTTTGTTCGAGACATCAAGAACCTGGACATTGCGCTAGGAGAGGACCCCACTCTCCAGTAACACAACTCTTATACTATAGTGCTAATCTCATAAAAAATAGGGCCTCACTAAGCATGTGTTGACTGATAAAGATGAGAAGGTATGTCCAGAATACTGCTCCGTCTCTCTCATTTTTCTGAGCGATCCCTTCTAAATATCCACAGAATACAGACTTTGTGCAGAAGCTATTCTAAGGTAGACTTATTATTCATCAAATTTAGCAAAGAAATTCACACCTTACCACTTATTCGATGACCACACTGCTTTAAGGAATGCCCAGAAATTGCACTTGTCCGTGACACACTTGGCAGGGTTCCTGTTGTACTGTCTTTCAAGAAGCAACCAAACCTGGTTTTAAAAGTAGCTTCACTTAGAAAATAGAATAATAAATACTTACTGAGGACATGTCTAGCACTTTTTATACACTGATAAACATTACCAGGATTAAGGAAGATAGTACAGCTTCCCTGACACCTGATGGAAAGAACGTTCTTACTAGTATCTCCATAATATTTAACAGTCTCTGTAATACCTTACTTCAGCATTGTTTTCCTTTACATTTACATTTTTAAGTACAGAAAGTCAATCATATTAAAGAGTTAATGATTTTCTTCTATGTTGCTAAACTTTTAGGGAATTATGTTCCTACTGGGTAATTATTTTTATAAATACTTTTATTTACTAAAAAAAAAATAAATCAGTTATACAGTTGGAGCTGCATATGGTGTTCAGCTTGCTTATTAATGCCTTCTAGTCTACACCTGATAAGAGATTTCTTTTTGTCTTCGATGTCAACCTTATGGTATTGTAATTCAGAAGGATTCTAGAAACTAATTCACATACAATCTGGGGTTTTTGTATGTTTAACATGTAGAATCAAAGGATGATTGTCTAATTCCTAGTTTTTAAATTCAATTTCAACTATAAATGTTGAAATGAGAACAATGAAGAAACGTTCATTCTGGATATTGATCAAAATTTTTAAAAATTGTAATAAAACTGGTTGTATTTAGGCAACTTTATGACCTAATAAGATTTTTAATTACCAACTATTTTTCCAATGCTCTTACTTTTCCAAATTATCAGTTAATATATATTCACAAGTGCACACACATGCACGTGAACACACATATTCCATGCATACCATAGGTGTCTAAACTGGCTGACTATAAACACCATGCAGATTTGTCCTCTTCCAAAGTCATAAGCTCTGAATCTTATTCAATTATATTCTCAACAAAATGCTTGTTTTCTATTATATTTTCTTAGGACTGCACCATCCACAAACGTGATCATGAGTCAGGCAGCAAGCATGCACCCTTTTTTAGGTAAAATAGTCACCTGTTATTAAATACTTTTTTGAGACAATCTTCAACGCAGTGATTTACAAGCATTTTCCTTGAAGCCTTTGATAGAAAATGACTAGCTTCCACTACTTTAAATGAATGCAGCAATAGTATAAAATGCACATGTCCAGGCCCAAGAGACTGGGCTTCAGTAGGTTTGGGCTTCAGCCTAAGAATCTATTTACATAAGAACCACTCCAGATAATTCCAATGAAGCTGGTCCTTGAATCCCATTTAAGAAACACAACCTTGTGATCCGCTAAACCATTTTGCACACAATGGATTCCATTTTGAAAAACAACTGGCTTCTCCAATAATGAAATGTCAACTTTTACCTTTTGTCTGGGTCAGTAGTTGAACCTGCAGGCAGAAAACTGAATAGCAAACACCGTGGGTGGAACGTGCACATCATCTGACAGTGTTGTGCATCTGGGGTGTACATGGCAGTTACATCCCCGCCTCTGAAGAAGGTATTTTTATATAGTCGAGTCCGGCATTCTATAATATAATCATTGGGGGAAAAAACACTCATTTGAAACAAACGTAAATAATAACTTTTAATAGAAATGTATCTATGTTCTGAGCCTTCTTATTTCCTCCATGGAATACCCAAAGATCTTTACAACATGACTTTAATTATAGAGGCAGAATGAAACATTAAGGTGACTAAACAATATATGATGTTAAAGTCATTTTATGGGTACTTCTTTGGTTGATTTTTATTGTATTTTTATACAATAATTTACACATAAATTATACCCAAGAAAATGCCATCCAAGCTTGTTTTTTCCCTGTCACCTAGCATGCTATGAAAATATCATGCCTTAAAAATAACAATGCATCTTCTCTTTTTCAAAACACTTTCATAACAAACATCTTCCCTAGATTTTCGCAATAAGTCTAGAAGGGAAGTTAGCAACAGACTTGATCATATGCTTTTGACTTTTTTCTTTTTTAAAGAAAGAAGTGACTGAGGGTCAAGACAGTGCAGTCTTGCCTGAGATCCACAGAGCTAATGCAAGTCTTGGGACATAAATCTGATTCTTCTGACTTTCGATCTTGTTCCCTTTTCTATCATGCAATATTAAAAGTTGTTCCTCATCTCGGTTTAATTTAAGCAAACTAATAGTTATCGGGGATTTCTTACTTTAAGATTGAGAAGGTAGTATTTGCTCAATTTCTACAAACTCTGTTTTTAATATAGTTTAAGCAAATGCATGAATATGCCAAATTGAAATGCGTTTTGAGCTATTTGCTGTTTGGAATTGATCACTGATTTAAAGTGCTTTCATTCCACATATTATTAGAGTGTCATTACCTTTACTATTTTACTCTTTCATATATTAAAGTGTTACCTTTAAAATATGAATTTGGCTTTACCTTGAAAGACCTACTTCAAAGTCTGGTTAATAAGCTTTTCCAACTCAGGTAGCAGTTGGTCAACTGTCCACTGAGCACAGCATAGTCCCTTGACAACCTTATCCATCCCCTAGGGTGGTAGCCATGCTTCAGTTTTAATTGTTTCTAATTTTGTATTGCCTTTCAGGGAATGGGCATCTTAAACACATGTATTTCATTAAGTGCTGAAGTTTAAAATTTCCTCTGCATTATCCCACCTCTCTGAGGATTCTGGCTCTGCACCCCATATGAGGACCCTACCCAACAAGAACACTTCTCTTCCTCTCAAAGGTGTGACTACAGTGACTTACCCTTGGGTAAGACTTATATTTAGAAAGAGCACAGATCTCTTCAGGTGGAAGCTTCTGGGGATATAAGGACATAAGCTGCCAAGCATGCAGGACTAAATTTGATGTATGTACAAAACACTGAGTAGTTGGTCCAGTGAGAACACTAGCTGCAATATGGTCTATTTTTAAAAACAACTGGTGTTTTTGGCTAATTCATAACTATTAAGCAGCCATCCTCTCCCATCCCAATGCACAAAGAAAGGTACAAACAATGACTGGTGCTAGCCTGGGAGTCCCCATTCTGCAGTTGAGCTTCTGTGAACTGCCATGTGACTCAGCTAATGAAGAAGGCAACTAGAAATACACCAACTTCAAAGGAACCAAAAAGGAAATTCTAATAGGTTTCTCATTTATCCTCATTAGTTGGTAATAATGATGATGAAGGTGGTAATGATGAGATAATGGTAGGTTTGTTTGTAGTGTATGTTAGAGTGTATATAAAACACATAAGTGACCTCATAATATAAAATATTATTATATATTATATCACACTAACACCTGTGTTTATGGACTTTGGACAGATTATTTGATCTTGTTTTAAAAAATTACATAATCAATGAGAAAAAAGTACTCTAATTTTTAAAAAGTGGGTGAAGGATATAAAAGATAATTTATAAAATAAATACAAGGGACTTGTAAGTATATACAAAATTATAAGAATGATAACTATAGGCCATTTTACTCACCAGAGTAGCAAATTTTTAAATTATTTAAGTCATCTGTATTGAGGTAGTGATTTTGGTTGCAAATAAATGAAAGAAAGAAAGAAAGAAAGAAAGAAAGAAAGAAAGAAAGAAAGAAAGAAAGAAAGAAAGAAAGAAAGAAAGGAAGGAAGGAGGGAAGGAAGGAGGGAAGGAAGAAGGGAAGGAAGAAGGGAAGGAAGCAAGGAAGGAAGGAAGGAAGGAGGGAAGGAAGGGAAGGAGGAAAGGAAAGAAGGCAGTTCAGCTGGTCTAGTTCAAAGTGATCTGAGTGCAAATGAAATGTGTGGGTTCAAACACCAGAGAGTCCACGGTGGATCTGGCTTCAGGAAGAACTGGACGTGGTGCTCAGCTGTTCTCTTCAAGACACCATTTGTCTTTATATTTTTCATTCTGTTCCAGAGCCTTGCCTTTGCTCACACAGTGGCAAGATAGTGCCAGAAGCTCAAGCCTCTATATTCTCCCATCATTGAAGTCCAATTAGAAAAAAACAAGATCAGCCTTATTTCTAGAAGTATAAGCAACAATCTTGTTGCCAGACTTTGGCTCTGGTCAGGTCATCGCAGCCAGCAGGATGTGTGTGCACCGACTCCCTGTTTTGGGCCTGCTCGGGCCACAACCACAACTACATGAAACAAAATTGGAAGACAGTAGTTGTCCAGAAATAAATTCGGATACTGCTTCCAGAAAGGTGAAGTTATGCCAGGCCACTAATGATCAATGACTATTCAAGTCGGCCTAATGATCGTGCTTATCTGCTGATGGAAAAACTCAATTTAGGAATAACCTTTCTGAAAGACAATTTTATAACGTATGTCAGAAAACATAAAACCTTCAAAAGTATTTACACCTTTGTATCTGGTATTTTTCTTTCTAAAAATTTATTCTACAGAAATAGTTAAATATGTGTATAAGAATATGTGTAGAAAAATATCATCAATAGGAAAGAACACTAAGTTTCAAATAACATGACATATCTATTTGCATGAAAAAATAACTGTAAATGGGAAACAAAAGTAAGAAAAAGTACAATTAATAACATCCTTGTTAAATGTGTAAATAGGTATGTCTAGAAAAATATCTGAAAGACTGAACAAAA
This sequence comes from Macroglossus sobrinus, assembly GCA_004027375.1. Classification (NCBI taxonomy): domain Eukaryota; kingdom Metazoa; phylum Chordata; class Mammalia; order Chiroptera; family Pteropodidae; genus Macroglossus; species Macroglossus sobrinus. The sequence continues at coordinate 644,344 of PVKZ01000374.1, forward strand.
GATTTTTAACAATGGTATAGACAATGTGTAGTTTCTCATTTTCTGCTTATTTGAACCAGTATTTGTCCTAGCATGATGATGATGATGATGATGATGATGATGATGATGATTATATTTTGCCAAAAAAGATAAAATTGAAATGGCCATGGTTCATAACATCTCTGGCTTCTACTACTCAGTATTCCATGTATTTGTATGTGGTAATGATTATGGCTCAGAAGAGCCATGAGGAGTGGTAAACGACCATTGTGGTATGGCCGTCTTAAGTTAACATAGACTCCAAATCCACCCATAACAGCGACATAGAGAAAATGCCACTCCACAATGATTTGGTGCCCAGAACCATCCTAATTCTCTGAAAATTGAATGGAGATCAAAACCTGGTGTTGAAACTAGCACTATTCAAATGAATGCTTTGCTAAACTAAATTTAAACAAGTTACTTTCATTTCTGAAATGATTCCCCAGTGGCCTTAAAGAGTCAAAGTATGGATAATGTACCTAAGAAGATACTTGGGTCGGACCCATACACTATAAAATACTTAGCACTCTTTTGAATATATAGATAGCTGATTTCTTTTTAACATTGCTAGAGGTCTGATTGTTTTAAGATCTGCCTTGTAGAGAGAACTTTCCAAACAAAAGTTTTTGTTAACAACTATCCCAAGTGATTCTTGCTCCCGGGCTCTTCCCCATGGCTTATGTAGGGCAATACTGGGAACTGGTAGTTGCCTCAGAACATTAAAAGAATATGTCCTGACTTACCAGGGCCTGGCTCCTTCCCCAAAACAGTATATTCAAAAGCTTTCTCTAAGTGTGACATGTCTTGCTTAACTACTTTCTCACACGCCCTCCACTCATCTTAATGTCTTATAGATAATCCACTCACCACAGAAAACTGTAGCAAATAAGCAAATGAAATAAGCTGCTTGCCTGAATGAAATCATCCTAAAAGAGAAAGCAACACATACATAACTCTGCTGGTTGTAGGTCATATTTTCATGAACCTTAATTTAAAATGAAACAGATTTTCTTTTAATGTCTGAATTGTGAATCTAACCATACAATTGCCAGTCCAGAGGACAAGGGTTTTCTGTATGTTTTGTACCTGGGAACTAGGTACAAGGTGCAAAGTGAGATCTCTAGACTAATAATTGTGTTTATTATTCTTTTTCGACATGTGTTGTTAGTAATTACAAAAAGGGAATTGTTAGAATGGAATTAAACAATTGTGAATCCTCTTTATTTGAATATAAAGAAAATTATTGTAAATAATGTCAATAATATCATTCCAGATTCTCCAAGAAAAGTTCTCAAAATATTCAAGCCCATTTTCAATTTTTAAATAAGTTAATATTCTTTTGATTCTAAAATTTCTAACATTTAAATATTTCCACATAGAATACCAGTTCCTTCTACACTCTTTAAACATACAGAAAATTAAAACGTATACTAATAGCTTCATTACAAAGTAATGAAGTACTTAATTTTAAAAACCCACTTTAGTTGGAAGCAACTGGAATAATAGAAATTCTCTACCTGAAAGCACAATTCTGTGGTTCTGGACGTGAGGGTCTCCCTCCACTTAAAAATGAACAGTCTTCCAGCTTTCCTAATGTGGCACTGCAGCAATATTTGTTTGGCTTCGATATTGACTTTGGTTTTCTGCCAACTGTTTTAACGTTTTGTCCTGTCAACATATCCTATGAACATCCCAGTCCTGTATTCAGCTATTTAATATATTAACTATTTCATGTTAGGGCCATACAATTCATGCATAGATTTCCATTTTTTTTTTTCAAATGTTCATAACATTTCCTGGGATCAAGAAGCTTAAATCTAATCTCACTGGACTTTTTCCATTATAACTATCTAGATGCACAGCTAAATAAAATGTTGGTATGGATAGCTTATCTTGGAAGGATCTTATGGCAAATGGTATCTATGCCTTCCTATATCAAAGGCAAAGAATCTAATAACACTAGAATTTTAAGTATGGAAGGGAATTGGTGATGTTTATATCTTGCCTTCACCTGATTCAGGACATAAAATATAGTAGAATTGACAAATTACAGTTCAGAGGCCAATCTGGCCCAGCACCTGTTTTTGTAAATAAATTTTTATTGGAGCACAATGATTCCCATTCATTGATATATTATGTGTACTTGCTTTTACCGTACAACTAGAATTAAGTAGTTGTGACAGAGACAGTATGGCCTGCAAAGCTGAAAATATTTATTGTCTGGCTCTTTTCAGATAAAGTAGGTTGAGGCCTGCTGTCTAGCCTTCCTGGAGTGGAGTTTAGACTTCTCTGTCAGGATACTTTGACTTCAGAGAAGCATACTGGTTTTCTTAGGAGTCTGTTCCTGCTCAGGGAGTTTTATTTATCTTTAAAAAAAAAACCAAAAACCTCTTCCTATACGCAGAAATATACCTATCTCCTTGCAACTTCTATCCTTTAGTCCTAGATTTGACTAATAGATCCACACAAGATAATTTAGTCACCTTTTTGTGTTTTTTAAAATATGTAAAGACCATACTCACCTGCCCACTAGTCTCTTTTGTTTTCTAAGTATTCTTCAAAATTTTGGTACATCATACTGACTATAAAATTAGAGTTTTAGAGATCTGATTCTTGAGTAAATATTTAATGCATATTACTGCAATGCAGAACTGTGTTTATTAAAATTGTAAGATAATGTCAATAAAATAATTTCTGGCTGTAATGAAGTAGTATATTTCAAATATGCATGTTGTACTGCCTTTTAGAGTCAGGGCATCAGATAATACACCAGCAATCAACAAAAGAAAATCTTTCGTGTGCATCATAAAAGAATCTAAATTTGGGATCTCATCAGGTACCAGCCTCAACAAGAAAAAAAAAAAATGATTGGGACAAAACTACTCTGCCTCCAGTGCACAGCAGAAACCCTCAGTTTGTTTCCCTAAAAGGTATGATTACAGATTTTAACCTATTTAAATACACTTCCGTTTTATTTAAATTTTTCTTACAGTTAGATGTTACGTTCTCATAATCCAATATAACTAAAAATCTCTTTGTGGATTTAGAAGGACCAAATTGGAATAAAGTTGAAAAGAGGCAGAGATAGGCAGAATTCTAAAATGTTCCCTTAAATATCCCAGGACTGATAAGATAAATATAACCTGTCTCTCCATGATTATGCTATGTTACAGGACAAAAGCAGTTTTACAGATGTAATTAAGATTACTGAACAGTTATTTTTGAGAAAATCAAAATGGGGATTATCTGGGTGGGCCTAATCTCATCACATGAGCCCTTTACAGTCTTCTGCTGTCAACATACAAATCAGAGATTCAAAGTGTGAGAGGGATTTGACAGGAGAGATATTCTTCATTGTGTCTTTTAAAAATTATTATTAAAGTCATTGGGGTGACATTGGCTAATAAAATTATATAGGTTTCAAGTGTACAATTCAATAAAACATCACATGTCTACTGATTGCTTTGTGTGTTCACTATCCATTGTGTCTTTGAGATGGAGGAGGCTGGGAATAAGGACCTGCCTCTAGAGCTGACAGTGGGCTCTGGGCTAGAACCTGAAAGAGAATGGAGAATCCAGTCCCACAATCACAAGGAACTGAAAACTTCCAAAACAACAAAATGTGCTTGGAAGAGGATTCTTACCCAGAATTCCACAAAGAAAGAAAGAAAGAAACAGATGAACAAAAGCTACCTTGTGCTGACCATTCAGAAATGAATTAGGAAATGAATCTTACTAAGTCACTACAAAAGGTCTTTGGCAGGCACTTTTGATTCATGAAGGATTTCAGCTATTCATGTTCCTATAACATTAAATGTCCCTTGGAAGGGTCATATGTTAGGCTCTGTTCTTCACAGTGCACCTTAGTGAGAATTATAGTATTATATTTATAATCTCCCTATAATAAATATATGAATAAATAAAAATGAGTATTAGCAAAATAAATTTTAAAAGAGGAAAGAATATTTGTGGTAAGGTAATATCTGCAAGGAGAGGGCACAATAAAGGGAAGGCTGAATTGCTCTTTGCAAAAAAAAAAAAAAATTAAAGAGAGCAGTAGAAAACACGAGATGCCATCCTTAAGCATCTCATCTAAAAGGCATCTTCCATTGCTCCTGTATCCATTGCTTGATTTTTCTTCATAGCACTTACCCTTATCTGACATTATGTTATCTCTTTGTTCATTTTTATTTGGCTTTTCTGCTGTCCACTCCTCCCACCTTGCTGTTAGGCCTAGGACTTCACTTTTTTTGCTCTTTATCCCCAGAACCCCAAATTTCACTTGAAGACATTTGTTGAATAAAAGAGTAAAATGATAAATAAATAAATAAATGAATAATGAGTTAAAAAGAAAAAAGTAAAACCGATTGAGGACACTATGGTCCTTCCACCCACAGCTATGAACCATCTAATTCACACAGAGACTCACTGTCTCCCTTGTAAGAGAAGATGAGCTGCCAGTCTTAGATGCCACTAAAGGTGATTATTAGACTGATATTCAGACTGACCCCAATTCTCTGAATGTCCTTTGAGGGAAGATATCCTCCTGTGCTTTCCTCCAGTTGTATCATTATAAGACACTGCAGTCCTTGGCTTTCAAAAACAGCATTGTTTCTCATATTAAGAAATCAACATGAGTTACAATATTGCTGATGGTAGTAGCAATTAATTAATGGAGGCATAGAAGGCTGAAAAGCCTGAAGTACAACCACATTCTTATGATGTTGTGGGCATATGAAAAAAATAATTATACCTGAGTGGATTAAAAGTCTTACATTACTCTATTTCCATAAGCATACAACTTAAAACTTGGAAATAATTCGAGCAAGAAAGGAGGCCAAAACTACAATCTAGTAAAAAAGAGTTGCATCTCCTTTCCAGGAGTGCCAGTAACCTCTCCTGCACCTACATTTTTTTATGATTCAGCTAAACTTGAAGTTTCTACCAAAGGAGATTAACTGTCTCTTCTTCAATTCCAGCTGGGAAAATCCAAGGGGAGAATTCTGATTAGACACTGCAATCGACTGAAGTTGAGAGAGCTTAAGAACATGGCAGCAGCATAAACTAGAACCACATATTTACAGTGTTTATATGTTGGGGATACAAAAGCATAAGAACAGAAGAAAAGGGGGGCGGATTTATCACAGGGCATTTCCAAAAATAAAGAGGATATTGTTCCTAGAAAAAGGGGTTTTCTAGGCAGACTGAAAAAATATTTATTTCAAATGGAGACTGAAACCAAGAAATCAAGAGAAAACTGAGACTTGGAAAAGAAGCAATGGAAGAATTAGAAAAGATCAACAGCAAAGATGCATTAGAGACCAAAGCTGAGATTATCTATATCCTTCTATCTCAATTGCTATGTATGCATTCAAAAGTTGGACAGTGAGGAAGGTTGATGGGGAAAACAATAGATTCATTTGAAATGTGGTGTTGGAGGAGGGCTCTACAAATACTCTGGACCACCAGAATGATGAACAACTGGGTCCTGGAGCAAATTAAACCTGAAACATCACTGGAAACAAAAAAGACAAAACTGAAGCTGTCCTACTTCAGGGATATCATGAGTATTTGGGGTTCTTTGAAAAATTCAATAATGTTGAGTAAAATAAAATGCAGGAGAAAAAAAGGGAAAACCAAATATGAGATGGACTGCCTCCATAAAGACAGCTATAGGCATCAGTCTACAGGGGCCTAGCAGAGCTGTTGAGAACAGGCATTGTGGACATCAATCATTCACAGGGTTGCCAGGAGGCGGAGCTGATTAACAGTGTGCAAATGCATACAGACACACAGACACAGACACAAACACACACACACACACACACACACACACACACACACACACACACACCCAGCATTTCATTAGGTGCAGGAAAGAAATACATTTTGATCTTCTAGATACATTCCAAGGTAAAAACCGATCTTTTTGTGACCAGAATTTCTTTAATTATGAGACAGGTCAGTTGCTCCAGAAACTGACATTCCTCTGTTGTCTACAACGATGACTGGAGCATCAATTCAATAGTCCATTATCACCAGAGAGTTTTCTAGACTGGACATCCCTGGGACCCAGTGGGTGGTTATGGGTTTTGCTGATTCCCAGGTAGCCCTAAGAGGTTTCACTTTCTGCTATCAGTTGAGCAAAATGTTTTGGTATTCCTATTTCTCCTCTAGTTCACTTTTCAGAGTCAGGGCAACTCAAAATCAGTCTATGATAACAGCACAACGATCATATTTTTACAAATTCTGGGTGAGTCAGTTACCCCCTTAATTTATCTTTTAAAGTTGTCTATATTTCAAACTGACATCAATTCTTAGACTAAAATGTTTAAAATGTATTTTTCTTAAGACACCTCTTTCAGGCAGGAGCAAAACAGAATATAGGGACACAAATAGATAATTGATCATCCTATTGTCAAAAAAAAAAAATCAGCACCTTCATTTTGATACTACAGATTGTGACATAATTTCCTCATTCCAACTCTGACATTATTTAAGTGAATTTCCGAATAAAATGTGAATAATGAATTATTCTGAGACTAAATGAACATTGTAGGCCAAAAGGTTAACATTAAGCAATGTTTTACTTTAAATTTAATTTCACATCTAATGTAGCATCACTAAAAGGGAGAGGGGGGTGCAAGTTTTAAGTATAAGTGCATAAAATAGAGGCATGATGTCAATTTCCATGAATAAAATTTCAATTACTCAAAGTCATCTGGAAAAGAGATTTTTTACATATATATCCACTTTCTAGGTAATAAAATTAACAATATGATGAGACTCTTTTTCAACTACATCACAAACATCCTTGACTTTTTCTCATCACTTCAGCTGCTGAGTTGTCTATACTTGGGCTCTTTGAGATTGCAAAGTGGGTAGAGCTGCTGGCCCTGTCCTATATCCCCTTATCCATGGTGCTTTTTAAATGGCTTTGATTTTATAACCTCTTCTTTGATACCCATTGAAGAATATATATTCTATCCTCTTAATTTATCTACTATCACTTTGAGAAAACCAAGGAAACAATCTTATTACAAATATTAAAAGAAGTGTTTTCAAGTCACTGAGTAAGAAACAGAGATATTGTCAACAGAATTAAAATTCAGAGAATGTGTATCAGTTATCAGCTTGATAGGTATGTTTTGAAGGATTAAATTTCCTGGAAGTTTAACCTAATGAAGAGAAATATTACTGGGTTAATAAATATAAATGAATGGCTTCTATTTTCCTTCATGATGGAATAACGTAGAAGAATATGCCAAAATCAGAGGCAGAAAGTCTGTGTTCTAATAACACACTTACTTATAGGCCTGAGTTTCATAAAGCAATAGTATATCATAGTAGAAGTGTATCATATTGGAAGTTAATTTAGAATATATACCTCTATCTCTTTCCAGCCCTATTACTAGTGGCATGACTTTGAACAGAAACTTACCTTCTCATTGATCTTATTCTCTTACTTCTAATGAAAAAAAAATATAACTAGATAAGCTCAAAGGTCCTTCCACCTCCCAAACCATTAATCAACCTTAGGAGGCACTGTGAGGGATTGGAAATTATTAACAGGAATTTTTCCCAGTAATATATGATATATAAGGATTATTGTGATGCTATGTAGAATGAAATGAAGGCTGTAAGTGCATAGTCAAAAGAGAAATAGAATCAGAACCTATGAGTCAAATTATAAATGATCCATACTGGTTGATAAAATCTGAAAAGAATCATAATAATTCTCATAACTGATGTCTATGATATAATTTTAAAAACTTAAGTTCATTAAATCTAAGTATTTAGTTATGTATGCTTTTCAAATTAAATGTATATGTATACATGCATATTTCAATTAAATTATATTCTTTGCATTTGTTAATCGAATTGAATTGGCTTATGGATACCTCTCTTGAGAGACATGGTATATGCTTACTTGGGTACCGATATCAGTAATTCTACCATGGGATCAAGACCAGGGGTAAGAATCATGGTGGTAATAAAAATATAAAAACTCTCTCTTGATAAACTTGACCCCAAGGAAAGTGGGGGCAAGAAAAAATTGGGTCCAGGAATGAAGAGTATTGAACTCATAATCTATAAATTGTAACTGCAAATTTACAGAAAGATCTTATTCATGATAAGGGCACAGCCCTATAATATAATTAAGGTTCATCAGCGTTTCTCCTCTTCAGCTTGATCCAGATGCCATTAGTTGGACGAAGAATCAGCTCTCCAACCAGACCAAGTTCTTCTCTTTTCTGTGTGCACTCTACCCAAAAATGCCTCAGGATGCAGGAAAGAACAATCTTTTCTTCCATGATGGCAAACTTTTGACCTTTAAATTAATGTAAATAACATCACTTTAAATATAGGTCTATCTCAATTGTGAGAAAGATCACTTCCTGTTAAAGAAAGAGAGCAATACAACATTTTCACAGTAGGCCCAGAATGATCAGAATCACTGGGGATGCTTGTTAAAAATGAAGATTCTTGAGTGTTCTTCCCCACTCCCATCTGAATAGCTGAGGTGGGCCAGGAATCTGTATTATTGCAACTCCTGCCCCATGCCCCCACCTCCCCAGTCCCTCCCTCAGGCTCTTTGAAGCATGAGAGTCAGTGCTCTAGAATACTTTTTTACTGGGCCTTTAATGCTGTGGGTCCCAGGTGAGGCTGTGATCCAGGCTCACGGCTAGGAATAAGACTCCGGATTTAGAATGGTACATTGGTGACTAGGACGGCTATGCCCAGCTCATGTAAGAATGATTCAGCTTGTTGTATCACGCATGTGTGGCAGAATGCCAATGTTGTGCTCTGACATATATGGAGCCCATGCAGTCCCCTAGCGCAGAAGCGTTCCAACAATAAAGTTGGTGCCTGCTGTTTCATCTTATGTTGGCCCCTTGTGCATTCTTTCAACTGGGCGTCTCGCTATCAAAACCCTTCCCTTCTTGATCAGCTCAGCATTGACAAATGTAATTTACCATGGAGTTACCAAATATACTTCACATTTATCCATTTAAATCTGGTCTCATTTTACCAATGCCTGAATTTACATAAGTGATAAAATGATAGAAATACTAAAGCTAAAAGTGTTTATAATGTAAAGTGATGTGCACTGATTTTGTTTAAGTACTTCTTCTGGCTCTATGGTAAGCATTCTTTGCTTAGGTTTTGAAAAAAAAATCTTAAAAGCAATAAACACAGAAATTAGGTTAAATATAATTAATTGTTATGAATAAGCTTACTATCATTAAAGTATATTCTACTTTAATCCAAAATCTACAACATTTTTAAACTCTACCATGAAACTTATTATGCTTTCTGTTATGGGCTGAATTGTGTTACCAAATATTCCTATGCTGAAGTCCTAACCCTTGGTACCTCAGAATGTGACTATATTTGAAGATAGAGCCTTTTAAGAGGTGATTAAATTAAAATGAAGTCATATATGTCGACCCTAATCCAATCTGACCGATGTCCTTCTAAAAAGAAGAGATCAAGACACAGATACACACAGAGGAAAAACTGTGTGGCGACATAGGGAGAAGACAGCCATCTGTAAGCCAAGAAGAGAAGCCTCGGAAGAAACCAGCCCTGCTGACACCTTAATCTTAGACTCCTGGCCTCCAGAATTGCAAGAAAATAACTTTCTGTTGTTTAAGCCACCGAGTCTGTGGTATTTTGTTATGACAGCCCAGGAAACTAATATATTTAATGATAGTCATATTTTAAATCAATAATGTATAGTAAAGTGGAGAAAAAATAAAACAACTTGTTTTTTAAAAGCCTTGTATATGGTACACTACATCTCAAAGAAATTATTGTAGGCCTGAAAGGTTAAACCAATGACCTGATGGATACAAACCTATACAGTTTCTGGGTCCAGCAGAGAAGGGCACATACGTGTATGGATGGCGTCCTTTCATATTCTCGGGAAAGAATCGCTCTGGCTGGAATTCCTCAGGATTTGGAAAGTATTTTGGGTCTCTATGCAGTGCATAGGCAATGATGAACACTTCAGTGCCTTTCACAATGTTGAACCCCGCTGTCAAGAAGTAGTCAGTATGCCATGAAATGACAGACATTTAAAAATCCACGCTCCCTCCCACTTTAATTATAGAATTCTTACCAATTTCACAATCTTCATTAAGACTACGGGCAATTATAGGGACAGAAGGAAAAAGACGAAGGGTCTCCTTAATAACACAGTCCAGATATTTAAGTTTCTTCAGGTCTTCTGAAGTAGCAGGACGATCAGACTTCCCTGATTAAGTAAATACATGGAACAAAAAAAAATAATAAATGAAAGCACTATTTGGACTTGGGGGATAGGACATAAAAAAAGAATACATAATCAATACACTGAATGTTAAATACCTACATCTAAAGGGGAATTTCTAATATTATAGATAATCAAAGTAAAACGAGACAATATGCTAAGTAAAGGACACCAGACACGACAGGTTACAATTCAGTTTATAGGAAGTAGAGTAGCAAATTATGTTGCCAAGGGATCAGGGGAGAGGGAACGGGTAGCGGCTGGTGAATGGTAAAGAGTTTCTGTTTGGGGAACCAAAATGTTTTAGAATTAGATGGAGGTAACAGTTGCACAACATTGTGAATGTGCTAAATTGTACACTTCACAATTGTTAAATTTTGAGTTCTCAGAGCTTCTTCCAGAAGTGCATCTTCTCTTGGGTCAGATTCTTAGACTTTCTCCATAGTGTGGCCCCCAAATGCCCTTTGTCCCCACCTGAAAAAAAAAACCAAGACTGCCTCCTACTTCCAAACTGGAGGAGACATCCATCTCTTTGGATTTTCCAAAGGGAGAAAAAGTACAGCAAGAAACAATTGAACATATTGATACAAATTGAAATAGACTGATTTAATGAGCAAACCAGTGAAGAGATTTTGAAGGCAGAACAGAAATATATCAAATTCCATCAACCATTTTTTAAAATTTCTGCCAATAGTGATTTTATTTTTTAGACATACCTAGAGATGTTATTCATAAAGATTCATTCTGCACACTTTCCTGCTGAGAATCTCCCTCACTTGACACTGTGAATGGTTAGCTTTGAAATCCACTAATGATCCGTTAGATACAAGGAGTGCAGGAAGAGTTATTTACTATTATTTTCTTAGGACCACCAACCATTTTTTCAGAAGAGGTTGGAATTGACCATCAAAATCCAAAATTGTGGGGTAACGAGACTTGTCATCCATCCCTAAGCCTACACTGCTTGGAGAGGGAGATGAAAAGGCACCAGAGCTGAAGTGACAGAATTCAAAGATACTAAATTAGGCCACAGAATAGATTTTCATTTTGATGAAGACCTTTCCTTTGAAAATAAAGTTCTCTCCAAAGAATTTCATCATCTAAGTGAGAGTGGTGACTCATCCTCAAAATCCACTGAAATCAGTGTGGAAATCTGGAAATAATTTGATAAAATGTTCAACTCAAATGCAGAATAAAGCCAGCTGGAAGAGGTGGCATGAGGAATGAGAAAGCTTCTCTCCCTGGTTTATGGCCATTCTGAAGCAATGCAGATGAGTTGGGAAATGTCATCAAAGATGACATTTGGCAAAATCCAATACAGTACTACTTGGTTCTTGACATAAGTGATGAATAAGGGGAAGGAGAAGAAAAAGATGAGGGGCAGGAAAGAGAAGGAGAAAAAGGAGCAGGAGGACTGAAAGATATTGCTAAAGATGGGAATAAGATAGATGAAGAGAATGAAGGTAATGATGAGAGAGAGGAAGGAGAGGGGGATGAAAGAGATAAATAAGGAACTCTGATGTATTCCAACCTCATACTTTAATTTTTTTTCCATCCCTGAGAGTTTCTCTTCACCCCAGTCCCACCTCTTAGGCTGAGTCACTTTGCTCTTGAAGTCTCTTTTCTCTCTTTTGCACCCTGGTTCTCAACTTATTTGGGGGCAAAATACCCTGAATAAAATACAGTGGGGGAAAGAATCCCTAACCCTTTATGTTCTACATTCATTTTTATTCCTTCCCGTCTCAACAGAAACTTTACGGAATCAATACCATGATGCTCTGTGGGGAAAAAGAAGAAAAACTTTCTGTTCTGTTAGCTCTGCTGGAGGCTAAGGGGATACTCAGCCCCTGGGTGGTAGTACATAGAATTCTCGCTTTTTCCCTTCTTTCCCTGTATATTGGGCTCAAAGATTACAGTGTGTGTCTATGTAAATATGTACAGTTAGCATTTACCAACATGTATTTGTCTACTTTTCTTAAATAAAAAAAAATGTTTTAATTAAAAAAATGGTTTTATAAAGGCAGCAAAGGGTGGGTTTGACAATTCTGGAAGGGGTAAGTGGGCATTCTGACAACAATTATCCTCTTTTGGTATGTTTAATTGTGATGTTAATGGACATCCCTGAAGTTTAAGATGACAATTTTAAAATAGAATGCTCTCTTAATGATGACTTGACATCTGCCACACATGGGGAGAATGGTGAATCTGTAGAATCTTATTTAGACTTGACATTATAATTTTGTTCCTATTTATTCTTAAATTTTCTTTTTGTCTCACTGGAAAGAAAAGATGATGTTCTGTTTTAAACATTAAATGTATACAAGTTGCTTTGTTATGACAAAACTAAATGCGTACACACACACATACACACACACAAAGGTTAATTTTATGTTATGTGAAGTTTACTTCAGTAAAAAAAAAAAATCACAAGAGGAATTAACATTTGCTTCTCAACATCCAAAAATTGGTTGCTCAAAAATTTTAGAACTAATACTAGGGGTAGAAGAAAAGTAATGTATAATTAGCAAAACACACACACACACACGAGAAGCAGCAGAATAAAGCCTCTAATAATAATGGTGTTATTACGTGAGATGAAAAAGCATTTGTTAGACCAGCAATGACCTAGAAATTTAAGAGGATACAACATATGAACGTATTTCAAAAGAACTGAGTTTTTAGAATACCAAATTTGCCCACCAGAGGCAATCTGAGAGAAATTAAAATTGATAGGGGAAAAAATAAAATGAGAGAAACAGAGTCAAGAAGTTTAGATTGTCTCCATTTTACAACACAGTGTTCTTTCTTTATATGAAATTCCATTCCTCACACAATCTGAACATGAAATTACTTTTTCAACTTCATCTCCCAATATGTTTTCTAAAATGTTCCGAATTCTACTTGTCTCTCACTATTTACTACTGTCCTCCCAATTTGTCCACTCTGCCATCACTCATCTGGTTCCCTTCTTTCTGGAACGCCTTCCCTTTCCTTTTTTCTTTATTTTTCCTTCTTCACTTCTTTTATGGGTGAAAATGCATGATACCACTATGCTGGTTGACCAATCCAACCTGTTTCTTTTCTCCTTCCAGCTGCGGGAAGCCAGATGACATGTGATTAAACAAAAGATAAAATCAATGGCACAATGCATAGCCCCTCTGTGGTAGGTTCGCAAATATATCAAGTCTTAATCCCTATAACTGTTATCTTATTTGGGAAAAGATATCTTTGAAGATTTTATTAAATTAAGGATCTTAAAATGGGGGTATTATCCTGGAATATCCAGGTTGGCCCTGAATGCCATCACAAATATTTTTACAAGAGAGAGGCAGAGGGAGATTTTATACACACACACACACACACACACACACACACACGCGCGCGCGCGCGCGCACACACATGCACAAGAGAAGACGATGTGAAAGTAGAGACAGAGATATGAGGATATGGCAATAAGCCAAAGAATGCTGGCAGCGACCAGAGGTGACAAGGGATGGATTCTCCCCTGAGGCCTCCAGAAGAAGTACAGCCCTGCCAACACATTAACTCAGCTCAGAGATACTAATTTTGAATTTCTGGTGACCAGAACTGTGAGAGAATAAATTTCTGTTGTTTAAAGCCACCCAGTTTGTAAAATTTGTTACAGCAGCCACAGGAAACTAATACATCCTCCAATCCCTCCTCCCCTTTCTTCTTGCCTCAAAGATATACATGAGGTCTGGAACAACAATCAAGAGAACAAAAGCCATGATGGTAAATATGAAAGAAAAAGAGAAAACTGGAGACTCTGATAACATGCCTATTGGCATCAGTCTAGGTCTCCCTACCTACAGATTGCTAGTCACATAGTAGAGATTTCTGTCCTATCAGCTTGACCCGTCTTTTCTCTAGTTTGTGGCCAGAAGTGATCCTATATGAAACCAGTTTCCTCGAGCCCTCAACTAGCTTCACCTGCTCCTCTCTGCTCTCATAGCACTTTCTTTATATCATTCAAGCGCACAGCCAGGACTTGCTTTCATCTATTAAGCAATGAGATCCTTGCAGACGCAACATCTATCTGTGCATCCCCAGCATCTAGCCCAGTGCTGTCACATGCTAGGCAATTTGCAAATGCCTGTAAATGAGCAGAAGAGGCCTTGCAAAAGAGACTGGTTCCAGAGCAGATCTCACATGGAAGCCTTCCTGCTTATTACAGTGTCCTTAGAACAGGTCCTATTGCACTTCTTTAATGCGCAAAAATGATATTGACTTCACTAGACTAAGGACCCACAGTGTAACCAGTGAAAGAACGAAACATACCAAATACTTCATCCAGTTCATTGTCCAATTTTTTCTGGACTTCTGGATAAGAACCCAATAGATATAAGGACCAGTTTATTGCAGTTGCAGTTGTATCATGGCCCTACAAATGTGAGAAAAAAAAATAGTTTAAAAACCAGAGTTCTATTAAGATTAAGAATGCTAAATCTATTTCGAGCTGTCTCGAGATATGACTGCTGTAATGTAACCCTGGAACGCAACAAATTAATTTTGTACACTATTTCACCTTGGTGATAAACAAATAAAATAATTCTTTCAGAGTGGAGGCCTCTGCTTAGAGAGACATTTCAATGCTACTCTAAGTTACATATTTGGCGAGAAATGGCTGGGTTGGGCTAAGAAGAGGCATTCTAAGAGAACTACATTCACTAGACTGTCTTTAAGAGAAAAAAAGCCTGACTTTCCTGAGCCAACCTGCTAGAACTGTACTTTCCCTTCTCTCATTTTTAAAGTAGGCTTTACTTTTAGTTGCTGGAAGCCAGGGAGTGTATGTGTGGTTCTGAGCAATAGTCTCCATGTCAAGAAGTTGATAAATAGCCTCAATTAATCTTTGTTGAGTTTTAGGCAAAATACTAAACACTTTGCAGAAACTAACTCAATTATTTTCCAAGAAATCTGCATGGAATACTTGATACCTCTATTCACATTTAGAGATTAAAAACTGAGACCTGAAAAGAAACTAAATGACTTTCCCAAGGCCAGACAGCCTAGCAGGATGCAGAGGCAAGAATGGACCCCTTGGAGTGTCTGATGACAAAGCAGAGCCCACATCTCCCCTTCAGGAGATGTGGAGCATCTGGGGTAAGGAGACTCCAGCTCCGATACTAATGTTAACAGCCTGGATAACTTTATTCTCTGCCCATTCTGTGTTTTAGCCCCTTATTTTCTATCTTCATCTCACTAGGAAATTTCCACATGCAAAAATGGTAAGTTCTATAGGAAAAAAATATATTTGGAAAATCAATAATATTATTATTGATTTTAATCAATAATAATAATAATATTAATATTATTATAGCTCTTATGAATAAGACGTTTAGGGAAAAAGAAAGAAAAAACAAACAATCTTCTTGAAGAAGAAAAAATTAGAGCTGAAAGAAAGAGATCATTAGTCTGCTTGTTTTCATGAAAGTGAGAGGTTGCTAGTGGGAGACGGATGTGCATGTGCATATGCACATGTGTGTATGTATATGTGTAAGTGTGTATGTGAGAGCACATGCATGTGTATGTGTGCATGTGTATATATGTGCATGTGTGCATGTAGGGTGGAGATGTAAGTTCTCTCCACTTCAAAATCGAATAATAGCCAATATCTGCTGCATGCTTTCTATGTGCTAGGCACAATTCTTGGTGCACTTTAGAAATCATTAATCTAATCCTCATAACTATTCTGCGAGGCTCACACTATAACGATGAGGACATGGAAGCCCAGAAAGGCTAGAGCAGGTGCCCAAGGTCATACCTCTAGTATAGGTTAGAGCTGGGATTTGGCCCCAGAGCCCACATGCTTAATAGCTCTCCACTTTTTAGCTAATTAGATGTCCATTTTCTGTATAAAGTTTCCTTTCGATAAAATGCTCTGCTTAAAAATAAATTGAAAACCACTGATCTAGTCCACTGTCTATTTTACACATGGGGAAATTGTGACAGAGCTCTGCACTGACTAGACAATCTTATACAGTGGTCAGCACAGAGCCAGAAGTCATGTGTGCAGGCCTTTCACACAGTCACTACTACAAAGCCTTACCCTCCCACACACACTCCAGGGAAAATGCTCCTGCATCAGCACTGCATTCAGAGGGCTCTAGGTTTAGCAAACGCAATGTTTAGTGCGCAGTGGGCCATCAAAAACTGCTGATGCCTTTCTCTTTCCCCCACTTCCAGGATATCATCCCATGGGGCTTTTAAAAACCATTTCTTTATTTGGCAATCTACATGTTGAAAGATTTGCTCTTTGTGATATTTAATATAGTGAGAATTATCTTTGCAAAAAACTCACTTTTTTTTCTTTTTTCTTTTTTAATTGAAGACTGAAACTCCCTTCAGAATCACAAACTGGTTAAATTCTCTATTGGAGGGCTCTTATTATCTTCTTTAGTTAGGGCAGCTCATAGCCATAGCTAAGTGCTCACATCTAGAACTTCAAAAAAGAAGGAGTTGAAGAAACAAACTTCTTTCAGAGATTAAAAAGAAGCAATAGAGAAAACTCCAAGCAATCTCTGGCTGCTCTTCTGCTTGGAAAAGTCTGATGGGCCTGAGGTTTCCTTGAGAAAAATATGTGTCTACCACTGTACCCACCTGAAGTCAAAAGCTTTTGGGGAAGAAGGAAGTTGATCTGGTACTTAATTATAATCTCTAATTATAATATAATGATTTTTCCTCAGTTATATTAAGCTGCTTTAAAATCTGATTAGACTTTTAAAAAATACTAAAGATTTTTTAAAAACTGGAATTTGTTCAATGATACCTGAAATTAACATGATGATACAAAATATACCTCAAACATGAAAGTGTCCACTTCTTCTTGAATATCTTTATGATTTAGCTTGTTCCCTTCATCATCAGTAACACTTAAAAGCAAGTCGAGAAAAGCCTTGCGTTTCTTTTTAGAGAGGGTCATGTCACTGTCTTCACTTTTAAATTCTTCCTCTTTCTTTATTTCATTGGCTCGGTCAGCGATGACCTGTATGATTTAAATAATCATATTGCTTATATTTGGAATTTCATATTGCCTAATAATACATTTTCCTAGAAAATATACTAGTCTTTGATTTTTTTTCAAAAACTTTCCTGTTCTTTCTAAGTCAACAATAACTTAGGCTTTTGTGAAAATATAGTGAAGTTCCCTGTTAACATCTTTAGGGCATTATTTGATAAGACTTTTACAAATAAATTTAATGTCAGACAAATTTATAATTACCAAGGGCTATTTTTGCAGTCTTTCCAACATCATAATGGAGTAATAGTCTACTAAATAGTGCCCTAGAGATTTGAATGAGCTAATGAGAAAAAGTTTAGGTGGTGGAAAGAATGCAATCATTATGCAATCTTTCATTATGTAATCATTATGTAATTAGATCACTCTAATTATGTGCTGTGTTGGAGAAGAGAATCATTCTGTACACTTGCTGTTCCTTCTGTCTAGAATGCTCTTTCCTCAGACGCCAGCATAGCTGGCTCCCTCCTTTCTTTCAGGCCTCTGCTCATTGTCACACTATCAGAAAGATCTTCCCCATCACTGCTACCCACCCTAGTTCCTAGCACTCACTCTCTTCTGAAGTCTACTTTACTTTTTTCCATTTCTCTTACCATGTGACATTATTGTATTTGCTAGTTATTGTCTTTCTCCTCCAAAATAAATATATCACCCACAGACCAACAAATTTGTCTTTGTCCATTGATATATTTTCAACCTTTAGAACACTGCTTGGCATTTTAAGAATGTTTATTAGATATTTGCTGGGTGAATAAAAGAATTAAAACGCATAAGCTTAATTTGGTTATACATTTCAACCTATTAGGCAATTAATCAAACTTGCTTTTAGGTGGTTTGAATGAACAAATCACAAAGTTCTTTGAGGTCAAAATATTGTTTCTTCTTTTGTTCTTGGTGGAACCCTTATTGCCTAGCACTTGGTATGCAATATTCAACAATTATTAAATGAATAATATTGTCCATTCAATTTGGAATTCATTAATTATTGATATTCGTATTGATGCACAACATTTGAGGAAAAGTGTAATTATACTCATAGAATACAAACTGTTCATCATTCTCCTACTGCCAGGTGGATATGTTATACCCCACTGCAGGCAATTCAATCCAACGTCTCTTTCTTCTGACATCTACTGACTCAGTGACCACTTGATGGCAGGCAGTACCTCAGCATAAGGAAGCAATTCCAACATATTTTAAACCAAAATATACTGCAGAGTAAATAAGGCACTTTATCATCACATTTAAATTATAATTTGATGTATATTTTCAATTAAATTTTGCTTTTTCGTAAGCAATTCTTTAACACAAAGACTAACATCTTACATTTAAAACATTACTATCTCCTTGTTATTGAAAATTAAATAGTAATATCTAGTTAATTTTTATCTTTTCTAAGTTAAGGTATTGCTATAATTGCCCTTTGTTTTAGAAAACGACTGCCTAATTCAAGCATTTTCCAGAAGACTCTTAATAACACAGATTCTGACTTTATTGTTTTTTTTTTCTTTAACATAGCACCCTGTTTGTTTATAAAGATTATAGCTCATGTGACATTTTGTAACTATTTGTTTATAGACAACCTCCCTTACTAGGCTAACCTCTTTTAGGGTAGGGAACATTCATACTATATTTCTAACACTTAGTACAGTCTTTGCCACCTTAACAAGTCCTTAATTAATACTTGGTGAATACCTAATTTAGTAATGAACTATAGAAATGACCCCTGAAAGTATAGTCTTTGAAACCTAATTTAAATGTAATCATTCCACCTTCCTTTTCCCATTATTATTCAATTTGACTTTTATTTTGAGACACAGGCCCAATGTTCCTACACTGGGGTATGGTAAAAACAGAGAAATTGTGAACTTATAACAGTTATAGAAGTGGGTTGTAGTATGCGTACACAACATTGTTAATGCATTTAATGCCACTGAATGGTATATTTAATATGGCTATCATGATAAATGTTATGTTATGTAGCTTTTACCACAATAAAAAAAATCGAGAACTTACAGTTTTAGTAAAATTATGTACAATTTGTAGGCTTCTTCTATGTTCCCATCCTTTTTTAAACATAAGAAATGAAAAGTCAAACCAGAGCCAAGGCATCTTCATTCTTTGATGTATCATATCACTTAGCCTGTAAATAGAATAAAAATACATCAGCTGATACATCAAAAATGTGTTTTGCTTGTGCATCTATTTGGTGCCTGGTCTCAGTGAGAGAAATATCTGGCAATGATGATGATTTGTTTTAGAGGCTACTAAGAGTGTCATGCTTTATGCTCAACAATGAAGGCATGGGTTATCACACAATCAACAAAGCCTAAAAATTGAATGGGTTCCTTAGAAAAAACGGCAAATCCACTATAAAACTTCCTTGGTAGATGGTCATCTGATCTCTGCTTGTTTCACCAGGAAGAGCTCCAGACCTCCCCAGCTGCCTATAGCTCTTATGTCACAGGGTGAGATGAAATCTCCTTCTTTTTAATGTCCCCTCATTTGCTTGAGCACTCCTCTATAGTGACAGAAAACAACCGGTTGTCTGCTTGACAGAAGTGGTCATTAAATACCCATCTGTCACATATCTGTCCTAGGTACGTCCCTTATCATTTTCAGTGATAGAGCAGAAAGACCTCTACATAATGTCCTTTGTGACCGGCTTAGAGGCCAATTCTTCAGAGAGGCCTTTACTAGTCACTCAATCCGTGGGACATATCCCTGTTTTCCTCTCTAATATCAACTTAATTTTTTCTTTCTAAGCAATTATTATAATTTATAAATTTAGATTTATTTGTTTCGATGCTTGTCTCTCCTGTCATTGTGTTTTGTGGGACACTATAAAACTAGTCATTACTTTGTGCAATGAGTGGCAGATTATATACATGCTAAAGCAAAATGAGTAGTAGATTTAAAGATAGAATATATCCAAATAAATCCTGGCTCTGTCTCTTAATAGCTGAATAATTTTAAGCAACTCTTCAAAGTAAAAAATGATTATTTCTAGTAAAAAATAATACATAATCAGTACAGGAAATATTAAAAAGGAGAGTAAATAATAAGTTGAAAAAAAGCACATACACAAAACAATAAAAATCACAGCTAATATTCTGGTATAGTATCTTATAGTTTTTTCTTTCTATGAATAATTTTTTTATACTTAGTGGTTATTGTACTAAATTTTTTTCTTTTATCACAGCATCACAATGTAATCTTTGAATATATTATAAAATAATCATTTAAAATTACTGCATAATCTGGCTGTGCTATAATTTATACAACCATTCCTCCACAGCTGAATACATTCTTAAATGATTAGGTTGATTTTTAGTATAATGTTTCATTTTGAAACAATGTGAAAGATACAACATAGACAAAAAATTAATAGTAATGTATTTTTTAAGCCCTAATCAATAACAATTTAAAAGTAATTAAGAGAACTTCATTTACCTATAAACTGCACGGACATACTCAGAATCATTATCATTTTGAGCACCGATATTCTTGCCCATGGCTGTTTCTGTAAAATACAGGTGAGAAGCAACCATTCAATTCATGCACACACCTTGTGTTTACTTTCCAGTGACAAACGCTGGATAAAAGACATAAGTTCTTGTATATCTGAGAATTGTCTTTCCCCCTTTTTCACACTTGTACCTTTTGCTTCTCCTACTCCCTGTTCTTGCCCCTTCTTTGCTGTGACCTTCCTGTCACGTTGGCTCTGTGACTGTTCTGCTCAGAGCCCTAACTAACGGTGGCTGCTGCTGCTTAGGCGGCTAACTCAGGACTACCCAGAAGAGTCCAATATTCTTTCTAATCACTTCATTTGCTTTCCAATGGAACATTGTTTTCTCTTTGGTCCATTTTATCTTTATACCATAGTTTTATAAGCAAATTGATGAGACTTACCACAGATTATATCTAAGGCACAAAGGGTGACGTAAAAAAAGCAGTTAAATGCTTCTTGGTTAACATGTTTTTCAAACTTCTTAACCAATAGATTTGCTTGTTCATTCATGACATCTAAAAAATCCTCCAGAATTGTATAATGGAAAGTGGATGTTATCATTTTTCTCCTAGAGCGCCATTTGTTTCCAGTACTAGAAATAAAATACATGGTTCCAAATAAAAGGAAAGTAACACACAAATCAAAGTATAGTCAAGACAACAAAATTCTCCTGCAACAACTTAATCTACAGATTCTCAAATGCTTTGGTCAGAACAACAAAGAAAGATTCATATATAGTTACAGACTGTGAATATTTTCAATATTGTTTTCTATTACCAATATTTTAAAAAGCATTCATAAAAATTGAAGAATTTTTTAATTTTTCTAAATTTCTAAGTTCTGGATTTCTAAAAATTAGAATTTCTTTTCCCCCTCTTCAATACCATAGTCCTCAGAAGATCAATGTTCTCCATGAGTCTACTTTGAGCTCTATCTTCTAATTCTCCAAAGTTCCCACAAGGATCCTGCCTTTCTCTGTCTCAGTCGATGAAGTCCTATTTCTGGATGCCAGCTCAAGGACTGAGGTTACTGTGCTCTGTATACTTCTTTGAGTCTGACTGCTTTTTTTCATTTAATTTTCAAGATTTCCCTGCTTCACACTCTCCTTTGCTTTACTCCATTTATACATCAGAACCTTCTAATCCTTGGAACACTAGTGATCATCATTATTGAATACTGTGGCTGGAGATTACTATACATCCAGGATTCCTGCCTATCGAAGGCCCATTTTTACCAAACCTTTCCTTCTAGGGTCTCCCTACTAACCGATAGCAGTCTTGCTATAGGAAGACTACCTTTTATCAATTCATGATATAAAAAGTTACCCACAAGACAGCTTTACAAATTTATACCGACATACCTTGTAAGAAGTCCTAAGCCAAGCCATGGTTCTAGGAATGTATACAAATAGGATTTGTCAATTTGCTTTGAACTTGATAAAATTACCTTTAAAAGAGAGAAAACATAACAGATATGTAGACATCAGAACAATTTTAATTATAAGAATACCTAGCTAGAACAAAACTAATTGTTAAAGCAACATTTCATAACTGTATTTCTCTGTAATTCATTTTCATTCCTGTGCCTCAAAGAAATTCCATTAAGAGTTTTGAATATATAACTGTTGTTCAGTCTTGGGGACTAAATGGAGTTGAGAGAAAGGACAATGTCCAAAATTCCCTGGCTCCTGCCATAGACTTGGAACCAAGTAGAATCATTTATTTAGGGGGAGGGGTACGTAGAGAGGAGGCATTTAAATCCAAGGATGATCACATCTACGAAGATGGAAATCACAAGTTCATTTTCATGTATGTTGACATGGATGCATTCAAGTTGCCATGGTATGAAAGCATACATGAAGTTCAGGATAAAGAATTGTGGTAGACACATGTGAGTGTCTCCAGAATATAAGTAGCATTGGAAGCCATGGGAGTTATTGGTTCTGAGCATCCTGAAGCAAACACTCATATTTTATTAGTCTTATATTTTGGGAACCTTAAAATAGTATGGGGCAGATAACATGTACTCACATGATGAAATCATCTATTTATGGTTCTATAAAACTATATCCTTCTGTAGACTTTCCGTAAAAGAACAAATATATTGAGACCTGATAACAAATATGCATAGATATCTAGAGCTGCCACTCTTCCCAGAATTCAGACTATATCTGGAAAGCATTAAATGGCACCTATATAGACTATATTTAATGGAATGCTCAATGTACTGAATTCAATTAAATACAAGGACATATCCATTATGTTTATTCTGAGATTCTCACACCACCAAATCACAGTGAAATATTGATCATATTTATCACAGACTCACCTCCACAACTTCTGCGTTATTCAGGGCCACTATTGGCATTGGCCCAAACCAGACTTTCACCACTGGCAGGTGTCGGAATTCTTCAGTGTAGGAAATTACCTGCTGAAAAAATTCTGAAAGAAAATATTTCATTTTAAACAAGTTTCTTATTGTCTCTTTTAGGTTCTTTACTTTTTTACTTTTGGGTGGCTCACTTAGCATCTTCTAAGCCTCTCACATTTATTTTAAAGGTAAACCACGTGGTCCCTATTAAATGATTTAATGGATAAATTATAAAGATAATTTAATTTAATTTAATTATGAGTGAATTAACATATGAAATGACCTGATTAACTGCGAAATGCCAAACAATGGGGAGGCTTGTGGTGAGCCTTATCATGTGCCTTTCCCAAGAACATTTAGACTGTTAAAATTTTCTGGGCCTTGCCTCAGGCTACCCTATTATAAGAAGGAAAACCTGTCCTGCCTCTTCCCTTGTTGATAGATGCTTCCTTTCTGCTCTCTCTAAAACAGTAATTGAGGTTTCTCAAACAATCGAGAATAGAACGACCACATGACACCAGCACATTTTCTTCTGGATATTTATCTGAAAAATATAAAAACACTAATTCTAAATGACATTGGCATTCCTCAGCTTTTTGTAGCAATATTTATAATAGCCAAGATATGGAAACTACCTAAGTTTCCATCAATAGATGATTAGATAAAGAAGACAAGGTACATATACACAATGGAATATTACTCATTGAATATTCTTGTCTCCTTTGTCATAAATAAATTGACCACATTTGCAAGTGTTTATTTCTGGGCTCTCAATTCTGTTCCACTGATCAATGAGTATGTTTTTTATTCCTTACTACAGCTTTGTAATATAGTTTAAAATTAGGAATTACGATGTCTCCAGCTTTACTCTTCTTAAGATTGCTTTGGCTGTTCAGGTTTTTTTGTGGTTCCATAAAAAGTTTAGGATTATTTGTTTATTTTTGTGGGTGTGTGAAGAATGCTATTGGAATTTTGATGGGGATTGCAGTAAATCTGAAAATTGCTTTTGGTAATATGGACATTTTAACAAAGTTAATTCTATCTTTCTATTTATTTGTGTCTTCAATTTCTTTCATCAACGTCCTATAGCTTTCAGTGTACAGGTCTTTTACCTCCTTGGTTAAATTTATTCCTAGGTGTTTTATTCTTTTTGATTCAGTTGTAAATGGGACTGTTTTCTGAATTCCTCTTCCTGATAGTTCATCATTAGCATAAAGAAATGCACCTGATTTTTGTACATTGCTCTTGTATCTTGCAATTTTACTGAATTTGTTTACTAGTTCTAACAATTTTAGTGACGTCTTTAGGGTTTTCTTCATACGCAATCTTGTCATCTGCAAATAGTGAGTTTTACTTCTTCCTTTCTGATTTGGATGGCTTTTATTTCTTTTTCTTGCCTAAACGCTCTGCTAAAACTTCTCATACTCTGTTGACTAAAAGTGGTGAGAGTAGACATCCTTGTCTTATTCCTGATCTTAAAGGAAAAGCTTTGGTGTTCTTGCCAAAAATGTATAACCTCAACCAATTATGAAAAAAACGACAGACAAACCCAAACTGAGAGACCTTCTACAAAATACCTGACCGATACTCAGTGAAAGTGTCAAGATCATGATGGACCTGAAAAGACTGATAAATTATCACAGATTAGAGAAGACTAATATTGGAGAACATAACGCAAGGGGGCACAACTACCGAATGTCAAGTGAGATCCTGGATTGAGTCCTGAAACAAGAAAAGGACATTACTGGGAAAAGTTACAAAATTTAAATAAGGGCTATAGTTTTGTGAGGAACATTGTACAAATATTAATTTTCTAGTTTTGATAATTATACTAATTGTGTAAAATGTCACCATTAGAGGAGGCCGGGTATATGGTATATGTGAACTCTGTACTATTTTATAACTTTTCTATGGTTCTAAAATTATTTAAAGAAAAAAAAGTTTTAAAAGAAGAGGGGAATTTTCCTTTTCTGTACCTGAAGAATAAGAATTTGGAGGAAAATTTAAAAAATATTTTGTTAGTAGGAGAAGAACACATGCAAACAAATATATAATAATTGGCTCATGTCCATATTTTCTTTGCTATAGGAAAGAAGCTTATAACTTAAGAGTTCAGGTGGTAGAATTTGGGTTGGAAATGTGACAAAAATGTGGAAGAACTGTGATAGTGAATATAAGAAAGAATCATTGAGCTAAAAAGAACTACTGAACACATTGAGGACAATGTAGGGATTAGATAGGGAAATTTGGTAGTCCATCAAATTGGTTCCCTATAACATGTCCAGAAATAAGAATGAATATGATGGAAGTACCTTAATTCTCCCAGAAAATACAATATGCTCACATATGCATTACACAAGCAAGGAACATGCACCTCCAAAGGACCCGCTCCCTACTCTCAACGAATTTATAATCATGAGAAATGTTTACTTCTGTAACTTAGCACAATACCAGATGAAATGAAATGGAGTGTCAGAGAAGAAGTTTAATTCTGAAGGGTAATTGATTTTCATTTAGAGGACTGGAGAAATTTCATGAAAGAGATGACATTTGAGAATAAGTAGTAAAACAATGAGTTGGCTTTTTGTAGGCAGAAAAAAGGTAAGTTAGGATGAGGGAAGAGAATACAAACCAAGCAGTGGAAATAGCAGAGCAGAGGCAGAGTTCTGAAAATTCCCTGTAGCTTCAGCCAAAGCATAGGATGGGGGATGATCACATTGGTAGATGAGATTGGAGTGCTGGATGGCTATGAAAGTTTGAGTGTCATCTATAGACTCAAGGAAATAACTGAGAGTTTCTTATGGGGACTAGAATGACTGGAGTTATATTTTAGGACAATAACACTAATAATGTGTGCGAGATCTGTGAATAACTTGGGTATGCTGGGCCCACAGGAAGTTTCTAGGGGTGAAAAAAGGGCTGGGATTTAATGCTGTCAGGGTTAGGGACCTTGGCCCTGCTTATGGCTGGCACTTGTGTTGGGTGTGGGGAAATGGTGACCATCAATCCCAAGTAAAACGTTAAAATAAAATAATGATATCTGCGCTGATATCTGTGAGTCCCTAGGCTGAGGAATGCAGCTTCGCATCAAAGGTCAAACAATGACAAAACTTTCTGTCAGGGAATAGCATTTAGGGGCGTGGCACCTGGGTTGAAACTCAGGATAGTAACCAGCTACTAAAGGATTAGGGCATAGAGCCCAGACTTCAGAGAAAAGGCCTGGCAAAGGTTAAAGAGAGCCCAAGGCAAACAATAGGAAGTCAAGGAAGGACTAGAGTCTTAGCTGGGGAATTGACTACATGTTAGAAAATTAGGCAGAAACCTCATTACATTGCCAGCAAAATCTAGGTAAGGAAAGATGAGGAGGACCAGGCTAGCTGGGAGGGTACCCAGGTCTTCTTCCAGTCAAGGGGAATGCCCAATTGCTAGCAACAAAACTAATACCAACTCCATTGTGAGGCTACTGATATAACTCTTGAAATTTTGACAGGGATGTTTTAACATGGAATTTAGCACCACAGACAAATTGACATGGCATAAAAAAACCAATTAATAATTAACAATTGACATGGCATAAAAAGACAATTAACCTTTCAGTTTTCTTTCAGTGCCAATAAATGTGCACATGTTCAGTTCATCCCTGCTCCTCATTCATCCCTTATCTTCACCCACCCCTGGGCTTCTGGGCAAGATGCTCAAAGTGCAGTGGAAGATGAGTCAAAGCTTAGGAATACCTCTTGCATATGATACTGAATAAATAGTGATTGTTTTTAAAAGAGTGTTTGCACATTTTGGCACATAAAAACCTAATAATTATTATCCTAAAATAGCTAACATTCATTATGTCATATTTATTTGCTGTGGCAAGTAGTTATACATACATTAGTGTCGAGGGTTTTAGATGCCTCACCAGTTAGATGAGAAGCACATTATGACAGTCATTAAACAATTGAGCAAATTGTGCATGGTTAAGTAACTTGGCCAGTATCACAGAGCTAATAAATGGTGGAACCTGGCTTTGTACTCAAGGCACCCAGACCCAGAATGCACAGTCTTAACCATTATACCGCACTATTTTGAAATGTTTTCCAGTCAAAACAGTCGGCTAAACTGTTTATGAAATAAAAGGCAGGTCAGATCAATAGTATCAAAGTATCATGTGTCAAAAAAAAATCATGTGTCATACTAATATACTGACTGCCTTAGTGTGGTCTGACAGAGGAGAAAGGGAGGTCTAAATCTTTGGTTTGAAGGTTTTAGATCCCGTAGCAGGGAGCAGCTGTGTAATGCAGGCATTGACATAAGAACTGAGAAAGCAAGACATTCAGGAGGGTAGCTCGATGTCAACTGCAATACTCCAGGTGAGATTACTGAGGCCAGAATTTGGGCAGTAGCCACAGAATGAAAGCTACACTCTCTTGTATAAGAGACAATGTTACTGAGAACAGAAAATATATTTTAGAATGTTCTGATATCCCCAGGTTTGCTGAGCTTAATGCTCAGCACTAAGCAGGGTGTAAACAAATGCATGAGTGACAATGAAAGAATTTATCCTAACCAAGTTCTAGATAGTGATCTAGAAATTTAACGCATGCATTAAATTTAATCCTTAAAACAACTTGTAATATAGTTACTTTTACAAGTAAAGGGTAAAAAAAAAAAACTTTAGAGAGTTTTAAATATCCTCTCAAACTTGGTTGCAAAGATGGAAGCTGAGTGAAGAAGGTTTGTCTGATGCCAGTACTTGCTGATGGATTAAAAAGTCCCTTTGTAAAAGATAGTATATTGTCATTCTCTTCACTTAGAAAGTAACTCCAAGGAGAATTCCTTTTGATAATGCATTCAATTGTTTGTTTTTAAAACAGGTCTTATTCACTAGAGATTTCAATTCTTAGAAAAATTCACCAAAAACTCTGATAAGATTTCTTAAGTAAATTGTTTCTTGTTGAGGTCAGGTGGAAAAGGCTGGGGAGGCCCTATATTTCTACAAAAATATTTTTAATACTCTAAAGTCTTAAGGTTGAAGGGAAGATTAGCTCTGCTTTTAGTATTAGCCAAGATGATTTTTACAAATGTAGTAGTCATACATCTAACTGCTGTTGTATCACTTATAACATTTGTTACAATGATGTTGGTTGGTGAAAAGTTTACTTGGATTTCTTCTGTCAGAAACATTTTCAACAGTTTGGTAACTCTCCCATGATGCTTCATCATATTTCTGTGAAGTTGAAATGACAGCATTATTTTTATTTGGAGAAAGAGACATGGAAAAGAAATAATCATTCAAATTTTGGAGTTTGTTCAGCCTCTAAAACTACTATTAACAATCTGAGGAGGAATTGGGTTCTGATCCTGACTCATTTTAAAATATGTCATTTTGGGCAAATCTGATTTTTCATCTCTAGGTATCTCAGTTAATATGTCCATGCAAATGAAGTGCTAAAATCTAATTCACCCTCCCTTTTCAGGGACTGCTAATATCAAGAACTTCTGAGAGCTTTCTAACTTAAAGTGCTCCCCCCTCCATCAACAAAACATAATATAAATTTATCTCTTTAAAAGATAATTTCATTAAAAAACAATTCATTCTTGAGTACATAGACTTTTGAAACTTGCTGTATAGATTTCTAGGAGAGCCCTGTTATCACAATTTACTATTATTATGTAAACGGGCTAAAATACCAAGGCCAAAAAGAAATGAAAGTTGTGGTCAAGTCTTGTGATTTCTGGAGAGAGGAGAGGGGAGTCAGTGAATCTCTAGTCCCTTATTTTTAGAGAGAAGGAGAGAAAGAGAAAGAGAGAGAGAGAGAGAGAGAGAGAGAGAGAGAGAGAGAGAGAGAGAGAGAAAGAGAGAGTTAGTTTTGAGGTGTTTCTGCCCTTAAGACTTTAACCTCAAAGACAGAATAAATGTTTTGAAATGGGAGCAACTTGGAGTTAGGAAAAAAGAGAAAAAGCATGACAGTTTAGAAGCACTGCATTCTCCAGTATAGATAAAGAAAAAGTTCATACGAAACAGAGGGCACTAGCAATTGTGTCAGGTGTCAACGGGAAAACTGGATAGAACTGGGACTCCATTCACGGGGGGCAGCGGGGAGGGGAGGGCGGTGAGAGAGTGGCCTCTCTCTTAGCAGCCTGCACCTCAGTCCCTGGCGTTCCAGGCTGATGAGAAAGCCGGCGGGGAGCTCCAGCGGCGCGCCTCCGACTCCCTTGCTGGGCGGGGCCGCGCGGGGCGGGAGGA
Organism: Macroglossus sobrinus; assembly: GCA_004027375.1. Taxonomy (NCBI): domain Eukaryota; kingdom Metazoa; phylum Chordata; class Mammalia; order Chiroptera; family Pteropodidae; genus Macroglossus; species Macroglossus sobrinus. The sequence goes on from PVKZ01000374.1 coordinate 673,796, forward strand.
TGCGGCCAGCCGCGGTGCGGTACTTACCTCTCGCGCCCATCTTCAGCTTCAGCAAGTGTCCCAACACAGGGTAGGCGCCCTCGATGGTCGGAACCGGCCTCATCCTATACCATCTCTGTGTGTGGCGCGCCACCAAGTGCAGGAAGTTTAGGATTAGGGTGGCGCCCGCCAGGGAGACGGCGCTCCACACGCCCCAGAGCAACAGCTTCTGGCCGATGTGCGCCAGCCACTGCGCCATCCCCGCACCTGTGGTCCTCTTCGCACAGGGACCTAGCACTGAAAGGATAGCGAGGTCCAGCGCCTGTGGCTCAAGTACTGTGGTCCTGGGCGGGGTTCCCGGACTCTGAGAGGCGGGCGCGTCCCGGGGTGGGCAGAGGTGGCCAGGCCCGCTCTCTTCTTCCCCCTCCTGCCGCGCGTAGGCGCGAGCCTGGCCGCCCAGAGGCGGGGACTCCCGCTGCAGGGGCCGCCCTGGCCCTCGGGACGGCTCTGGAGCCTCGCAGGCTCCGAGGACAGCGCCACGGACGGCGGATCTTGTGCAGAACAAAAGTCTGCGGACTGCACTTGGGCCTCGGGGTCAAGCAGAAAACGAAACACCGGAAGACAGTGCCAGGGTTCTGTAGAGAATGCTGAAAGCAAATGAAGGCGCTCAAGGGGAGGGAGCAGGGAGGATGATGGAGGTGAAATCTAAGGTAGTTGGTGATGGTGAGGCGCGCTAGGACCAGCGAGGGCCGATCTTCGGATTCCAGGGTCCGCTGCTGGGCACTAAAGAATCCCAGCTAGAGTGGGTGGGTAGTATGTTTTAAAATTGAAACAATGAGGCATCCGGTTTGACATTCAGCCTTTGGAGGTAGTTCTCCCTGACGAGAGATCTAATTTTATGCTTCATTGCACAAGGGCAACTGGCAGTGTCTACTCTGCTGGAACTGGCTGCTTATGGGAGGTGGGTCGCATCCTGGCTTCCCTTCAGGTTCATTCAGAGCTGCTTTCCACTTTGACCTAGAGTAGCTTTAGACAACAACTTTAGTTAACGTTTGCATCACGTCTCTGAGACACTGGAGAGCTGAGTAATGTTGTGATCTGAATATTTTCCAAAATACTTTGGAGACCAAGAAAAGTCAGCAGGTAAGAAAACAACAAAAGAGCGACTAGGAGAGGATGAACGTCAACGTCTCTGAAGATTCATTCTATATTAAAGGACAAATCCCTTCCCACTTGGAAGATCTTTGTTACTCTCTCTTGTTTGGAATAATGCTTTTGAAAGTTAAAGTCATGAGCTAGAATGTGTTATAAGCCACAGAAAGGCTTTGCAAACGTCAACACTTAGATTTTCTTAAATTTTCTGTCACTTAGAATGATTCCCAGTATGAAAAAGAAATTTATATTAAAAAATAATTTCTAGTTGAATATAGAACTATATTAATTGCATACTTACATATATCAAAACATCAGGGTAACAGGAAATTTTGTCATAAATTTTGAATCACAGATGCCAAGATGCGATAATGTACACATTACTTAAATGTAGTTTTATGAACAAACATTATCACTTCTATGTAACGGCCACCCAGACCATACAACAGAATATGAAATCATATTGTATGTATCTTCTGCATCTGTCTTCTTAAACTCAATATTATTCTTGAGATGAATCTATATTCCTACGTGAAGTATTTTCCCTTATTTATCATAGCTGTATATTATTCCATTGTTTGACTATGTTTTATTATCTATTTTACAACCAAAGGTAGTTTCAGATGCTTCATATTTTTGTATATTTCATTTCATTTGTACATAATTTCATATGTATCCTATTAATTTTGTGTCTACAGAAAACCCTAATATAACCATCCTTTAAATTGATTTCTATGTATTTGATGTTTTTGAGACTATGATATTTTTATATTTTATTATTTAATTGTTGTTAGTACATAGAAATGCAAATGAATTATGTTGACCTTGAATTCAATTTTAGCTTGCTAAAATCACATTGATTTTGAAGTATGTCTATAGATTCTTTTGGATTTTCTACCTACACAATCACATTTTTTTATGAAGAATAATTTTTTTTTCTTTATTCCCAATTCTTAAGACCTTTTCTATTTTAATCTTGTCCTATTGGCCTGGTTAGAATGTCCTATATAATGACGAATGATGGTGGTAGTAGTGGAAACTTTTTGTATTGTTTCTGATCTCAGGGGAGTATTGTTCAATATTTTACCACTAAGTATGAAGTTTGCTATAGGTTTTTTCCCCCCTAAATACCCATAATCAGATGGTAGTTGTTCCTCTCTTTTTCTACTTTACTAGGAAATTTTATTATGAATGGATTTTTTCAAAGACTTCGTCTCTATCTATTAAAAAAATCATATGGTTGTTTTCTCAAACATTTGTTGCATTGACTTTTTCACATGGTAGACCGAGCTTGCACTTCTGAAATAGATCTAATTTGGAAGTATGCATTACGCATTTCATACCCGATTGAATTGATTTGTCACTATTTTGCTTAGGAGTGTATCATCTGCGTTCAGAGATGAGGTTGGCCTATAATTTCTTTGTTTGTAATATCCTTATAAGGTTTCATATTGTTTATGCTAGCCTTACAAAATGACTTTCTATTATCTTGAACAATTTTTTTAATATTGGTATTGATACTATCTTTTTCCTTAAATATTTGGAAGGATTAACCATGGAAATCATCAAGACTTGGAGTTCTTTTTGCAAGAAGGACATTAATAAGAGATTTAAGTCCTGTAATAAATATATTTTCAGATTTTTTACATCCTCTTTTGGTGATAAGTAATAATTTTCAAAAAGTTTAAATATTTCATCTAAATTACCAAATCAAATTAGTCATAGTATAGTGGTTACATTTTAACATTTATAAGATCAGTAGTAATAAGCCCATTATTATTCCTGATAGTCTTTGTGCCTTCTCTCCTTTTTCCTTGATCAGTTTTTTTTAAAGATATCATAAAGTTATTATTATTTTTAAGTAAATAAAGTAACTCATTCTTAGACTCTACATGCTGGATCCTTGATCAGTCTTGCTATCAATTTTATAAATCTCTTCTAAAAAAACCCCCCTAATTTTTAGCTTTGTTGATTGTTTTCCCTCTGGTGTGAATTTATTTTAAATTTTATTGATTTTTCTTATTTTTATAATTTCAGCTCTTCTTTCTTTGAGATGACTTTGCAATTCTTTTTCTCTCAACTCTCCCCTCTCCCTGCTAACCTCTATTCTACTCTCTGTCTCTATGAATTTGCCTATTCTGGATATTTCATATAAGTGGAATCACACAATATTTATATGGTTTATTTCATTTAGCATATTTTCAATATTCATTTATGTTGCTGCATGAATCAGAATTTTTTAAGGCTGAATAATATTCCATTGTATGTACATACCACATTTTGTTTATTCATTCATCTGTTGATGGCCAAGGGTAGTTTCTACCTTTTGAATATTATCAATAATGCTATTATGAGCATATTTTCATTATAATTTCTACTGACTTCTTTAGCTCATAGATAATTTAGAATTTTATTGCTTAGTTTTCAAACATTTGTGAATTTTCTATTTATCTTTCTGTTACTTTTTCTAGTTTAATTCTATCTAATCAGAGAACATACTGAATGACTCTAATCCCTTGAAATTTGTTGAGACTTGCTTGATATCTCAACATATCATCTATTTTTTCTACATTGTTTCACAATCTTTCCTGGAATATCTATTTTTTCCCTCTGTGCTTCTACCTGAATATTGTCTACTGACCTGTCTTCCACTTTACAAATCCTCTTATCTCTTATGTCCAATATGCTGTTAAACTTAGCTCTTGATTTCTTCAATTTAGTCATTGTATTATTCAATTCTAAAATTTCAATATGATTATCTTTTTTGCAGATTCTAGTTCTCTGTTGAAATTACTTGTCATTAAATCTATTTTCTTGAACATACTAATCAAATTGTTTCAATTAGTTTGTACCTAATAATGTTTATGTCTTAGTCACCTGTAGGTCTATTTTTATTTTGTTTTAAATTTGGCCCTATAATTTGGTCCCATTTTCTGAGCTGTAAATCTTGGATTGAATTCTGTACATTGTATATAAAAAATAGTTGAAACTCTGGGTGATATTATCTTCTTTCAGATAGGATTTTTTTTTTTTCTGGCAGTCAAATAAATTATAGGCTGATCATCTTGATATAAACAAGGGTTGCACTGATTCTTGGTTTTGCTTTGAGTGTTTTGAGAACCTGTCTATTCAGGGTGTGCTCTTACTCCTAGAGCGTAGTCTTTCAAAATAGTCAATTCAAAGACTGGGGCATTTTTCAAGGGCCTACTGAACTTCCCACAAACTCTACAATGTTACTTTTTTCTTGGACTTTACACCTCATGCTATTAATCTGAAATACTCTGATGGGGGAAAAACAGTGGCAAACAGTGACAAAATGAGTTTAATTTAATGTATTTTCCCTGTCTCCAAATTTGCTTTCTCAAGATTGTGGCTGCCTTTTTTCCTTTTCCTCCAACTAGCTGTTTTTTGTCCATTTACAGCTTTCATAATTACTATCAGTGAGTGGAAGGGTGAGTTTGTTATAAACTTCTTTCATATTCAGTAGTAGAATGCCTCTAAGTCTATTTTTAAAGTTTTCTTGATTGTATGTTTCTAAAATATTTTGTTATAAAAGCTAAAACTTTCACCCTTAAACAGTCTACCACATCTCTAAATTCTGAAGACCCACCTATAGAAAATTTAGCCTTTCTGAATGTTGCTTCTGAATTATAAATTAGCATTCCCTAAACTCTGCCAGCTCTTCCCTAAATTTCCAGTGGGATATGCTCCCCACGTCCTCCAGAGGGCATTTTAGCTATCTTTCTTTTTTGGTTCAACAGTTATAAACCAAATAATGAAGACATTCATCAAGATGAGCATTACAAGGAAACGTGTGTGTACACACACACAATGACTCAAATACAAAGAGAAGTATCAGGAAATTCAGTTTTCAGACCTCAGATTATTTTGTTTATAGTAACTAAAACCTAGTTATACACTGTCCTAGAGTATTTTACCAGGCAACCATTCCTAGCTCCATTTTTCCTCTTTTATTTTCATTCCTCCCTCCATTTTATCAGCAGGTACGCTCTTGGATCCAGTATATTTGTATGCACAGAGGCTTCTGAGTCTGTGGTTGCTTTGATCACATTCTTCCCACTATAGGCTCTCCTAAAACTTGAAGCTTCTACATAGGGAGCTTCAGAGGAGAGTCTATTGGGATGATACATAAAAAGCGATTTTTATAATTTTATTAAAATAAGGAATTACCACATTTTTAGGTGTAAGGACTTGTAAATTGTCCAATATCGGTGAAGTGTGAACTGAACATGCGCCTATCTGAAATTATCCCATCTACTTGGGCCCTCAGGGGACATAGCTCTAGCAACTTTCCTCTTTCCTGTAGCATCAGTTTTCCCTCTCTATCAGCTCATTCTCAACACTGTAACATGCAGTTTCTCCCTTCTAATAACCACTCCTGAATCCATATCTCCTAGGTCCATTCCTCTACTTCTCTTCACAGAAAAATTCCTTAAAAGACTGTCCCCACCTACTGTAAATTCATCTCCATTTTTTCTCTCCTGTACTCTCTGCAATCAGACGTTTGCTTTGTCTACTCCACTAACATTGATCTTATCAAAGTCACTAATATCTTCTATTTGGCTAAATTTTTAAGTCGCTTCTCAGATCTAATGTAACTTATCAACAGCTTTCAATGTATTCGAGTCCTTATCACTTCCTTGAAAAACTTTTCCCTCCATTTGACTTTAAGGATTCCACATTCTCTTGATTTTTATTCTCCCTCACCAGTCATTCTTTTTCAGGCTGCTAGTTTCTCTTCACATTCCACGTCTCTAGATGTTAATATACCCAGGCCTCAAAACTCTTTCCCCCACTGCTTCTTTACACTTGTTCTCTCTTGATTATCTTATGCATTTCAGTACTGATATACAATCTATATATCGACAATTGCCAAATGTATGTTTCAATTTATATCTCTTCTCTAAACCCCACAGGCAGATACCCAAATACCTTATCTCCACGTAAGCATCCAATACGAATCTCAGACATAACATATCCCAGCATGCTTCTAAATGCACCCTTGAATTCTCTCTGATTTCAGTAAATGACACACCAACATCTTTCTAAGTGTTAAGCCAAAGCCTTGGAGTCAGTCTTGATTCTTTCTTTAGCTGCCTTATTTTATGTTTTTCATAGTATTTATCGCTATCTGATCTTATATTATATCCTATTGATTTGTTTACAGTCTGTCTCCTACACTAGGATTTAAGTTCTGTTAAGGCAAAGACTTTATCTTGTTCAGTCCAATGTTTAGAAAAGAATCTTAATACAACGAAATTGCTTGATAAATATTTGATGAAACAATAAATCCATGATGATAACCACACAGGAAAGTCATCTTCTAAAACAAAGATTGAATTAGCATATTCATAAATGATGTAAAACCCTCACAAACATATATGGATATATATTTTGAATTCACTGTGAAAGTTTGCTATGTAGTTATAAATGAATGAATAACCTGTGTATTAAAAACAATATTTACACAAATTATAACCTAGATGCTTTTATGAATGTAATGAAATTTTGAAAAATTTTCAGTACTTTATATTTTATTAAAAATTAAAGAATTAAAAATCCTGAATAATGATCCATAACTATAAGAAAACAATGACATTAAAAATATAATACCCAGATGATTTATGACATTATAAAAATGCACCTCTTCATTGATATAGTAATTACATTCTAGTTCAGACTAACATCAGTATAGACACTTCCTTTTACATTAAATTTATAAAATCAGCAATTTTCTATGGCATTTTGATGTTATTTTAAAACTCTTTTATTCTTCCTTTGGTTTTGGATAAATTAACAGGCATTTTAATTAATGTCGTCACTAACCTTAATTTAAAAACTGACCTCAGGAATAATTCAATTTGCCTTTTTCAATTTTTCTCTGTTGAGAGATTCAGAGATAAGACTCATTTATATCAAAGATTATTATGAAAACACTGCCTTAAATTTTATCTAATCATTTTTAAAAGCACCATCCTTGCATATAAGCATTTTTTACTAACCTGTAAATCTCATTTCACCTATAAATGAAATAATATCTTTAACACAGATCTTTTTAAACTCAATGGCAGAGCCAAGTCTTCATGTTATCACTAAAATAGCACTTTATCTTTCAATTCAAAATGTTTAGAAAATATGAATCAAGGTCGCTGTCTTTGGTTCTATTTTTTAAAGTATTTTTATCAATATATATAAATAATAGTTTATTTTTTGCAAAACTCCAAACCCAAATTAAAAAAAGCCACCATAAAATGTGTTCAGTGGTTCTCCATGAAAAAATAATTCGCTTTGGATACTCTACCTTAATGTTAGTGTAGGATGCACATCAATATTTTTCCCTACTGAGAAGTCTGGACTAGTTAGAAAAGGAGTTGGATGATTCCAGGAAATTGAAATAAAATAGTCTGAATGGTTTTGTAAGAGTGGGGTGGATAGAAATGGCACATTTAGCAGTAATTATGAGTCAGAAAGCACCTAACCCGAGACTTTTGGAAAAGAGACTCCAAACTGCTGAAATTCCTCACATTTGAAACCTGAGAAGACTGATAATTTCTCTTGAAAGTTTCTATACTAATGTTTAAGGATAGTTAGAAAAATTTTTATGTGGATAAGTGAGCATTACAAATATTACCTAGAGTTATGGAGCTGTTGCCATGCAAAACAGCTATAGACACAGTGATCATTCTCATGTCTACCCCATAAACATGTTCATTTACCATAGAAACTAGAGAATATAAAGGAGAAGGTATCAACTAGAGGCAAGGTTCTAGGATTATTTTTGTTTTGTCACTCTGTGAAAAAAAGCAACAGTATTCCAGTCTCAACATATTTCTTAATATTCAGACATCTATAACTAGGCAATAATCCTCATCTCTTATAATCAGAAATGTATCTGAAAATAATTTATTATACATGTATATGATTATATATAGTTTCATTTTGAATTAATGAAAATTAGATTGATAAAATAAAATTATCTGATAAAAAGAAATTAGGCAATTTGAGATCTGAGGATTAAAATGAGTCTAAATATTTAAAGCACTATAAAGGAAAACAGTGGGGGAGGAATAGAAAAGAAAAACAACCCTAGAGCTTTGCCTACTATTGATCATTTCTCTTTTGCATTCTTTATTTTATTTCCTGAATAAATGTCAGGTAGGAATACATGCTCTGAAGAAAAACAAAGTAGGGCAGTAGGACAGCGAGAGGAGGAATCAGGGAAGGCTTTATTGCAGAGGTAACATCTGAGCACAGAACAAGTTGTAATGAAATAAGTAAGATGCTGTTGCAAAGCCTTCCCTCCAAAGGATGAATGCTTCCATTGTAAACACGAAAGATGAAACCATATGCAACATATTTTAAATGTTTATAATTAAAATCCTCAACTGATTTTTAAAAAATCAATAAATTTGGTGGGATACTTTTAAATAGACTGCCTGAATTTGAACATGAAAACTAATAAAACAAAATTGGTTTGAGAGACTTAGCATGAGACTTAGGTTCATAACTAAAGTCCTTTTTTAAAAAGATATAAAAAAGTCAGCACAAAGACTAGAACCATGTGAATCTTAGTGAAACTGGCATGCTGTACCAAAGATGACTTTGCTATTTTCTAAAGAAGAAAATAATATCTGTTAGTGATCAGGATGTCAATGGAATAAGACAAAAAATATGTCAAGACACAAAGTTACAAAAATGGTATATTCCTAGATAATATACTCCCATATATTAAGGAGTGTGTGAATACATACACTAATTATGTGTGTCTGTATGTAATTGATAAAAAGATGGATTATAGACACATATTAGATTCTTTTGAGCAAAGCCTAAAGGATCCTTACTGGAATGCTTCCAATAAAGAAGGTTAGTGAGTTTGACCTGTATTCTCTTTACAATGCAAAGTGTTCAAAATTAAGTTGTTTATTTGTTTGCATTTCTCTCAGTCTAACATCGCAGACTGTCAGACAAACAGATACAGAATGTAATACTTGTTTCTCCATTTTTCAAGTGATAAATGATGTGCTGAGGCTTTGAATGCTCCAACAAGTGCTGTAGTTCCGGTGAAGTAACATTAAGATGCCACTTGGAACCTCTTTCTTAAAGTCATAGTTGTCCTCTGAAAAGATTTAGGTGGATATTGTGAACCTGCAACACCAACCAAAAAGTAATTCTCAACAAAATGTTAAAAATTCCAGTTCTCAAAAGGATTGTTTTGTATATTCCAGGTGATATTTTAAAAAAACAATTTATTTTAACTTCATTTTAAAATAAACCAGAAAACAGTCATATGCAAAAATGTTCATTTTGGGTGCTAAGAAGGAGGAAAGGTGCTCCTTCCCCACCAAGCCCGGGTGCTGCCCCTGGGTCCTCCCAGAGCTGGTGGCTTTGCAGGAACCTTCTTCCCAGAGGTGGATCCCTAAGGCCCAAGAAGTTGAGTAGGGAGGGGTAGAAGTAAAGCCAGTTGCCTTGCCACTGTATAGGACACTTCCTCGGCCTCTCCTTTTTTTTTATGCCACTTTTTTTTTCTGGCACTTTTTGACTTGGAAGCAAAGGTAAAAAAGAGACCACAGGCCTGCTTATCAGAGAAAAAAAAAATCTTCAGAAATAGAGGGACATCTCTCTTAATGTACCCTCAGTTACTTCTGTAGAAATAAAAAAGGGTTCTGATCATCAGCAATAATTGTCACAAAGTTTTTAAGAAGAGATTACACTTACTTAGAATTGGGTGAAGAATTAAGAGTGCAGATTTAAAACTAATTCAGAGCCCAGTTCCATTTGCTAACGTCTACTGTGCACCTGACAAACTAGTAGGCATCTCCACTTCGTGTGCAGCAGTCAACATCTCCAAAACTGAATTCACCAGAATTCCTCATGTTCTCGCCTTTAGCTCCATCTACCAAATCATATTTATCAGCCTTCACTCCTTTCTCTCTCACAAACCATAGAACATTCATCCTGATTTGGTGGTCCATGCCTCTTCCAGAAAACCTCTCTGCTCCTTTACCCACTTGCATATCTAGCTAGCTGGTTCTGCTCACCATACTCATAGCCCTTTCCATCTTTTCCATTAGGCAAAACGTCCCTTGAGACATGGACCCAAATGTTCTTGGTGTTTGAATCTTTGCCCTTAGCACAGAACTTGGCAGAGAGTGAGCGCTTGGCACTTTCTCTTTATTGATAAACAAACTTAGACGCCTACTTTCTCCTTGACCATTTACAACTACATTAAAAGTGATACCTGATAATGCAGCAGGGCTACCTTTTAGAGAAAGAACTGATGTCACTGACCATGACAGCTAACATTGCTAGGGAAAAAAAGCAGAAAAAAGGTACAGCAGCCAAGAGCTATTAAGCATAAGAGAAAATATATCATGGGCTAAAGAATCTTTTGTATCACTCTGCTATAGACCTATAGGAGGGCTGATGCAAACAGTGACAAACCTGTGTTTTTCCAATGCTTAAATTTTGCTAAAGTTATTTTAAAATTATAACATATAAAATATTTTCCTTAAAACCGCAAACTATCCTTTACATTTCAGATTCTCTATAATACAAATTTCATAATTTTTGAACAAACATTGTCTGGAATCCAGCTAGGTCCTCCCCATACATTTTCCCAATAATTATTTTAGCTACCAAGCTTGTTATAAAAGAAGAAACTGACCCCCAGAGAGGTTGAGGCAACCCGAAGACTGCCCAGCTAGTAGGGAGGAAGAGCCAGGATGGAAAACGAGCATTTGATCTCAGAGTGGCACACCTCGTGACAATGCTGTATTAACTCCTTAAACAACAATGTTGATAGTAGTTTTGAAAAATAAAACATCACTGGTTTGAATTCAGACTAGAAATGTTATTCTTCAAAGATCATACTTATCTGTAAAACTCAACATTATAAGACAATTATCTATCAGACAATTATAATTATAATTAGATAAAATTGTAATTAGATAAAATTTATAATTCTCTTCAAAGAGAATCTAAATTAGAATTTAATTTAGAAGAAGAGTATGAAAACCAGAGCAGAGAGAGATACCAATTTCTCGTAAGACTCATAAAGCAGCATTTTCCTTTTTTATGAGAGTGAGGCCCTAACTTAATTAAGGGAATTTAGACATTTTCCCTTTTACTATCAATAGCAGCTAAATAGAGATTTTAGATTTCTAAGGCCTGGCAGTAAAAGACAAACATTTGTTATTTCCTCTGGTATGGTTAAAAAAGTCCTAGCAAGGTAGAAAATCTTCAATTTCTCTTTCCAAAACTTGAAACTTCACATATGACACCATTTTATGTATAGATGGAGAGCACCGACCTGTCAGAAATCCTTGACCTGTCCAGGTGTGACCAGCAAATTCCATCAGTGTCAATGAACCTTTTCGAGGAGTGTCTGACTGTTAGAAGAAAAATAAAATGTGAAAATAAAATGTGCGATGAGTTTTATCGTTTCGAGTATTTTCAGAACCAAAGTGTGGTTAACAGAGAACCTACCAGAAATGTATGGGTTGTGCTGGGCCTTGAAAACTGTTCCGTGGTCAGAGATCTTTCTCGAAGAGGTGATCGCTCTATACTGTCAAGTACTGCACTCAACACACGGTTTTGTGCATGCTTTCCTCTGTACTAAATGAAAAATGATGTGTTTTTGTTTAAAAGAAGTACAATTCTTAAAAAGACAAAAAAATTCTATGTATGCTTCACTCTAACTCATTCATTTAGTCACTTGCTTTTTTAAAAACTCACATTGCTAAGTATAAGATCCACTAAGCATAAAATTTCAAAATATATTTTAATTATGTAATTGTATTCTTTAAGCTGATACAATGATAGTGTTCTAATAGGTAAATATGTTTTGAGAAACTTAACCACATAAAATTCTTAATACAAAATTATAAGAGAAGTGTAATTTTGCACTTGAGAAGCATCAGACTTTTTTCAAAGGTAATATTTGCCTCCTTTTATGATTTCACTCTAAGTCACAATATTCTGAGGTTAAGCACTAAAGTTTTGCCACTCTTGCCTTCTGGGGAAGGGTTCTACTGCTGTGTTCAAGGCAGCACAAAGAATGCAAGAGAAAACATGGCTTCAGTCCTATTTCTCTCCCTAGGCCTTCTGTGTTATATAAAATAGACATAAGTTACTTGAATCAGAGTAAAGTGAGCAGTCATTATAAAATCTGGTTATGCATATTACCAGCAGCATACCTGCCCCAGATCTTTTGCAATTGCATGGGATGAACGTGGGTGAAGATGATATTGCCTCTACATTGCAATAAACATGGTAAAGTTAGTGGTAAAAATAAGAATTGATAAAAATGGCAGGAGTATTTTACTGGGCTGTTAATTTATGCCAGGCATTATATAACCTCTACAAAGTCATTTAATCCTTATAACCATTTTTTGAGGTAGCAGTCATTATTGCCCCATTTTAGAAGACAAAAATTGAGGCTCAGGGAAATTCATTTGCACCAAATTATAGAGAATTTGTGTGGCATGGCAGGATGGAAACACAGATTTGCCAGTCTCCTGACCTCAGCTTCATGCTATTTTCTTCACTACACATCCTGACCATCGGATATTTCCGTGACGCCTAAACTTTCTGATTTAGTTTAAGCCATATTTTTATTTCACAAAATAATGAATTAACCTTCCCACTCCCTATAAATTCTCATGAGCCATTTACTTTCAGGAAGCATGTTACATAGACAGTTTAAGTTAATGACTTTACTTCAAAGTGCCAACGTTATATTCCGTTTTTTTTCTCCGACAGACTATCTAAACAGTGCAATTAAATATAATGAAATCTGTCTTACAGAAACAGGGCGAGATCCGGGAACTGCCACATTCTGCTCAGCAGTCTCCGAGCCTATTGGAGGTAACCTGCTCCGTGAAGTTTGGACTGGTGGGGAAGACGTGTGGTCTATGCTGGTTTGCCTGTAAACAGAATAACACATAACTGAACACCCAGGCGCAAAGACTGAGAGGACAGACCTTACCACACAGCTCCTAATCTGCACCCTTAACCACGGTCTGCCTTCCAAAAGAAATGAGCTTGACCAACAGGAAGACAAATGTGGGAAGGGACTGGCCCCCAGCTCCAGTCACCTTCTCCTTGTTTGGCAGTGACACCCACTTGTGTTTACACAGTACTCACCTATGCTAGCCACTGTGAAGAACACAGAGATCATCAAAGATCTAGTTCCTCGCCTTAAGGAGCTTACAAACTATTGAAAACACATGAAGTAACAGAGTACAATGCAATCCAGTTCATATAATAAACTCTTATGGCATATAGTTCTGAACATGAGTACTGTATAGGTTTAGGACATGGAATGATCAATGAAAGATAAAATTAATTATAAATGTGCAAGGCCTAGATGAGGAAAACTCCAAAACTGCATATAAGGTCATGAAAAGGAGACACAAAATATGTTCTTTAATGGGAAAACTGAATATTGTGAAAATGTCAATGCTTTCTACATTTTTAATAGATTTAATGCTCAAAGTCCAACGTGACACTTTTTGAATTTGACAACGAGATTGTAAAGTTTGTCAGAGTGAGTGAGTAAATTTTAATAAAAGAAGAGTCATGATAATATGAGCTCTTCCCTGCCAGATGTCAACAATGGAAAATGAAAGTGTCTGATTTATGAAGAAAAATAGAGCTGGATATTCTAGAAACAGATTCTAATTTATTTATTCATTAATAATAAAGTTGTGAGAGTTAAAATAAAACCATTTTGACCTATTGAATTTTAAAATACACACACTACCCAAAGTTGTGTGGCAGAAGGAAAAAGATAGTCTTGTGTATTGCCAGTGGGACTATAAATTGGTAAAACCATCCTGGGAAGAAATTTGAAAAAATATTTCAAGAACCTCAAAATATCCATAACCCTTGACATGGTAGTTTTCATTCTAGGGCTGTAACACAGGAACCACTTTAATTATAGCCTTACTAAGATTCATATTAAGTGATATTCACTGCACATTATAATAGTGAAAATATAGAAGAAAAGTCTCAGTAATAGAGAAAATACTTAAATTATCACATACCCACATGATCATATTTTAGTCATTAAAATCATGCTTTCAAAAGTATCTAATAAAATGGAAAATATGAATAATGTTAAGTAAAATAGTACATGAAAAAGTGCTGCATCTACAATAGTAAAATGATGTTAGTTAGAAAAAAGCTAATGGAAAGAAAAGAAAAAACAGAATCATAGACAAAATGGTAGTCTATTTGCCAAAAGCTGTTATTTTTATTTTTCTATGTGTTGGGCATACAGGTGATCTTTGATTTCTACTCATATTTTTGGCATTGTCTGAATGTTTCACAGTGATCTTGTAGTACTTTGATAACTAGGAAAAAATGTTACTTCAATGAAAGCAAAAGACAGAGCATGAACAAAATCATGGAAGTAAGAATGTGCATAGCTGGCATTTCTGTGGGTCAGAGAGAAGATAAGGCTGACCAGAATTAAGGTAGGCAATGAGAAGTGGGAAACAGGTGTGTATAATCAAATACAGTGTTATCACCCCTAGGGGCAAATGTTGATTCTCGGTGGGACAAAAGACGTGTTACTCTTTTTATGCATAAATCACAGATATAAAAAAAAATGTATGACTGTACAGTATATATGTGGCATTAAATTTCCACAGGTTATGGAGAAGTTAGGAATGACAGTCTAAAAGAGCCCCTTAGCTGTGCAATAATGAGGAAAAAAAAACATTAGCAAATACGTACCAACAGATAGATGTCCAAAATAAACAAAAAAAGAACGTACAGTTAGAAGTGAATGAATTTCTTTCAATAGGAAACAGAAAAGGTTGTTGGTGAAAGCCTGATATTGGAGCCCACGTAGGTTGAAAGAAAGAAGAGAAAATCGGTAATGTGCTACTGACACAGGCACCAGGTGAAGAAGAGGTCCTAGGCAGCCACAGTGAGGTTGGAGGATGGAGAGAAATCTCGAAAGAATTACCAGGGAATATCCAAATAAAGCTAGAAATTTTAGTTCTAAATTGTGAAAGAACCACTGACCTATCAAGAAGCTTAAAGTGGTATTATGAAATATAATGAAAGAAACAGGACGTACAGTTTTGTTCCCCTAAGAACTTCATCACTGTACACATTGGGGGTTTTCATTCTCTGTGAGTCTGAAGTAAGAGAAGGCAGCCTCCTGTGGATGGGTGTTCTCTTTGCAGAAGTCTGTAGCCCACGAGGATCCGAGATTCGGCCCAAACGGTGTCGTGCTGAGGAAAGACCACTGGCCCCTACACCTAGTGATTTGTCCTCTTGTTCATTCCTGGGGGAAGAAAATTAAATTAATTACTTAGATGTAAGCACTACGAGAATAGGAGACATATATATTTTCCCATTACAACATACACTGTCTAGAACAGTGCCTGGCTCATAAAATATATTCCTATTTATTGAATGGACAGACTATCATTTCCAATTCATTTTCAGTTTCAATGAAGGATCATTCCCCTTTTCTTATATGCCCCAACCTAACATCAATTGTTTTGTGGTTGATATGAGAATAGTGTGTTTTTATTCTTACACATTGGCTGTATCCTGCCCTAAATGTGCTCAGACATACCAGGATGAAGGAATTAAATGTGATTCTCATTCTCTCATGTCCTCTGTAGTGTTCTGTGCTCTGCTGCAGGGGTTCCCAACTCCCAGGCCATGGACCGGTACCAGTCCATAGGCTATTGGGTCAAACAGTAGGAGGTAAGTGGTGGGCAAGCGAGAGAAGCTTCATTTGTATTTGCAGCCGCTCCCCAGCTCTAGTATCACTGCCTCAGCTCCACCTCAGATCATCAGGCATTAGATTCTCACAGGAGCACCAGTGGCTGGTGCCAGAAAGGTTGGGGACCGCTGCTCTAGTGTGTTCAGCACAAGGAGGAGGCTGAGTGACTTATTATACGTACTGTGTTCTATCTCCAAAATAGGTAGGTCTCTGCTGAAGCGGTTTTGCTTGAATTGTCATCACACCATTCAGATCACTATAAAAATTGCTGGAGAAGCGATGAATCTGAGAAAGTAAAAACAATAAAAGGTTAAAAACATTCAGTGCTATTGTAATTACTGATGCCTCTCAGGAATTGGTAGGAAACAACTGGCACACTCAAAATGGCTCATTTGAGAAAAATTTAATAACAGTACTATATTTTATAAAGAAGTGGGAAGAGAAATTAAGAAGGAACTGTTTAATTCCCTAAGGTTTATAACAGTGAGGACATAGGCCTAAAGCAGCAAGAAGGAAAGGAGAGATTCCTGGAATCTGGAAAGGAGAGATGCAAGGAGAAATGCTACCACACACTGTGACCTGCCATAAAGGCATGTGAAAAGCAAAGCCAGCCTTCCCTCTCCTTCCATCTCTGAGCTCACAACAGCTGCAGCACAAGGGAGTCCTTTATTGTAGCTTTTGATGCACATAAGAGTGAAGAAGGTGCAGAGAAGATCTGGAGAAGCAAAGCAAGCGTGTCCCAGCTCCTGACAGGTCTGCTCGCCTTGGACCTCTTCTCTGCCCCTGTCCTTCACAGCCTCATTAGCTTCCCAGGAGCAGCATGAGAGCCTGGGAAAAAACACTTATTGAGCGCCTACTCTATGCCACACATGTCTTATCTTTTTTAATTCTTACAGCCTCCTCCTACCTTATAGTTCCCACAGATATTGAAACTGAGGTTTTGAGAAAGAGGGACTGATTCAAGATCACAAGGCTAATAAACTGTGATATCAAATTCCAAACTTGTAGTCTATACCTAAAACTTCAAACTCTCATCCAGTCTACTACCTACTACTGCCTCATCTTATGTGTATATATATGTGTGTGTGGTATAGTTTGGCACGGCTGGACACCGTGCAACTAAATTGTATGTGCCTCAAGACCAGGAAGCCTCTCATACCCCTTTTCTCTGCTCCCCCACACAAGACAGGCTATGCAAAACATAAAGTCCAAACTACTGAAAGTGCCCCAGGAACGAGCTTGTTATTTCCAGCTCCACTTTCCACTAGATCTTTGAATAAGAACGCAATTCAAGAAACATTTACTGCATTAGTTAGTTGCCAGGTCTGTGTTAGGAGCTCTCACATATTTACATGATTTTATCCTCACAACAATCCCTTGGACAACAGCATGTTATCCTCATTCTTTAGATAAGAAAATTAAAGTTTAGGAAAGTTAAACAGTGTGTCCAAATAATCCCCCCTTAGAGATCTCTTGATTCCAAATGACCCTGTCTTCCTACAATGCTTCTGCTGGTCCCAGTGTCCCATCCTCTAACTCTCGGTCCAATCCCTGTTCCCCAAACACACCTCCTCTTTCTTCCCTTCATGCCTTTGCTTGGCCTGAAATGACCCACATGGACTTCCTACCCATGAAAGCCCTATTCATGTTTCTGCTCAAATTTCACCTCCAACCTAAAGATCAGGCCTCATCTCCCATTAGGATAAATCATCCTCTCTTTTATGGTCCTATGGCACTTATTTTACACATGGCTCACAGAATGTATTGCATCTGACTTGTAGTATATTTTTTGTTTTACTAGTTCAGGGGCTATGTTTTGTTTGCCTACACATCTTTTCAAAACACCTAATACAGTTCACTTAATATAAATTCAATAAATTTTGAACAAACCCAACAGACCCATAGACTGATTCTTTTATCACTTTGATGGGAGGAGAGGAAAACATTCGTAACCTGCAAACTGGCTAGAAATATTGGTGGAAGGCATTTTTTCTTTTCAAAAATATAGAAACAGCTCTACAGCTCAAAGCAGGTGGAAAGTCTCAAATCGGAGTGTCCTCACTCTATTAAAGAATATAGTGATGTTATTGAACTCCATGGAATAATTATTTTAAAATTTGAATCTTATTGGCAAACAGCACCAAATATTTCATTAATGAAATTTAATAGAATAGTAGTCTTGATAAACTAAGGCCAGAGCTATAAAGATTAAGGGAAAAATAGAGACGAGTGGAAAAGCATCTACCTGAGGTGGGTTCAGATGAGAAGTCATGGATATACTTCGAGTTTCAGAACTTCTAGAGGGGGGAACGCTTGACACATCAGTGTTAATACGGGAAATGAGTAGATGTGGAGATTTAGCCTCAGCTACTTTCAGTTTTCCTTTCTGTTTTTTTCTTCCTGTGTCAACAGAGAAATCAATATTACTAAGAAACAGATTACCTAATATATGTACTGAAAATTCATCGTTCAAAGAGAGTATTTGTTATTGAATTATCATGAGTCTGCTGTGGTCGCCGAACCTTGCTATAGAACAGTGGTCCCCAAACCATCAGGGCCCAGTGTTCCTATGGGAAGCTAATGCTTGATGATCTGAGGTGGAGCCAAGGTGGTGATGGGGAGCGGCTGCAAATAGAGATGAAGCTTTGCTTGCTCATCATCTGCTCACCTCTTTCTGTGCAGCCTGGTTCTTAAAAGGCCACAGACAGATACCAATTTGTGGCCCGGGGGTTGGGGACCCCTATTTTAGAAAGCAAAAATACCACAGAGCAATTGGCTGATTGTTGGGAGCCATTCTTGCCAAATGCCCTACAGCTGAATTAATGGATAGTCTGTGCAGATGGAGGAAGTTTGGCTGAATGGAAAACAGGTGAGAGAAGTTATGTAAATGTCAAGCAATTGTTTACAGGTGTGTGGGTTTTGTTTTTCATGCATTGTCAAGGGTATAAATATGTAGCGTTAAATAAACTCCGTGTCACAGTATTCACTGTGAGCCCTCCCAACTCTATCTTTTGTATCTCTGTCTCTGTCTCTGTGTCTCTGTCTCCGTCTCTGTCTCTCTCTGTCTCTCTCTCCCTCTTCCCACCCCCCGCACCCCGATCCTCACTCCCCATCTCGGGAACTGTTCGATCTTAGCCGGCTAGCTCTGGCAGCTGACACAACACTTTTCCATGTGTACATAATGAAATGCCTATTATTTCAGTGGTAGGTGGGAAAATAGAGATTATGCACTGCAGCAAGAAAGAGTCTCAGTATTTAATAATATCCCAACTAATCACTTTGGTTAGAAAAAGTAATATTTAAATTAATATGATTATTACTCTATTGTACAAACCGATTACATAACACCAGTCATTAATGTCCACCACTAAAATTTCTATGAATTGTTTCTACTCAATTTCAAGTAGTTTAGAAAACATTTTATAAACTTAAATTGGTGATTATTAAATTAGCTGTGTTTATATCTTACTTTACAAATAATGTCATAAACAATTAAAAAAACAGTATCCCATTATTAGAGATTAGTTAGGTAAAGTTTTTTTTTACCTTAATACAATAAAAAAGTGATTTCTGGCTTCTTTCTTGTGTATGTCTGTGGCTTTTTTTCCTCCCAGAATGCACATATATTATTTTTGTAACTCTAAAAGAATCATGTTCTTTTTGAAGTAATTAAAGACAAGTTGTGAATTAAGGCAGGAAATCCACTTCTCGCCCCAATTATGTTTTAGCCATGGCCAGGCTGAGGCAGGCACAAAGCTGAGAATAAGGGGTCTTTCTTCTTTTCACTAGGCCGAGTTCTATAAATAGGTACCTGTGAGTGTAATTTCCCAGTTTTTTCTAATCAGCTCTTCCAGTATTTCCACCACATTTGTCCAGACATGATCAAACACTTCTGCAGCCACGGCATCTTTTATACAGTCATGAGGGGAAACAGGAGGAAATCCGTGTTTACACCATGTCCTACGACGGTGAGCCGATTTTTGTTCAAAATGTACGTCATCACTAAGGATAAAACCCATTCTAATTACTAAAAGTATCAATGGTTAAAGTTAAAATAGTTATCCATCTAACTAACATGCAAGCATATATATATATATATTATACATATATAAATAAACTATTTTTAAAACAGATTTGTTAAACAGCTTATTGTTAATTTTAATGCACCAATTTTCAATCACAAAGCAAATTTTTTATTGTGCAATATTTGGAGTTTTTATTTAAGAACCAAACATGCATTTAGTGCAGAGATTAGACCTTCCCCTTTGCTCTTCAGGGCAGCCAGGTATAGAGTACCATGAGACCCCGGGCACAAAGGCCACTATTAGCTTTGTCCACTTTCACCAGCAGGCTGAACACAATTGTTTTCTATCTGTGCCTTACTGTCAAAAAGAAAAAGAAGCACTGCTCTAGCATATACACCACTGGTTAAGAATCTAAAATTTGGAGGAGCACATTACTCTTTGTAGAGTGGAAAATCTTTTGGATATGTGTAAAATAGTCAAAACACTAAACGAGCGTCTTAAATGCCAAATAAATTAATATTATTATGCTATTGAGTCAATTTCAAATAAAATCTGTTTACTCTTCTTTTCTGTCAAAAGCGAAATATTCTTCAATCTTTCCATCCACATCGTAGACCTCTTCTTGCAGGGATGAACATGCCGTTAGGTCGGCCACCCCTGTGCAGTCAGAGCCTGGCAGGGCAGGGGCTGCAAGTGCTGCTAGGAGTATTTGAGAGCCAGAGATGCATAACCTATGGGAAAAGCAGATTCCCATGACAGTCTGTAGAACACCAGGAGTACAGTGTTTGCATGAATGTGGTGTGTTTTTAAACTATCCATAATGCACAGAATTTCAAAAAATTTTAAAAGTCACTAAATATTACATTTAACAAAAGTCATTCTTAACAAAAACATTTTTAACACAGGCATTGTTAAAAATTTTAAAGGCTTCTTAAAAGCCTAAATTATTCTTTGAGTTTGGATCCTCTTAGCTGTAATAAAAGGATGTCATGGCACAGTCCCCAATATGTATGACTGGCATAGAGAGATTTATCAAAATCTATTAGTGAGCAAAAGAAAACAGGATGGAGCTTTATTTCTTTTGCTGCTACTGCTTTGAGGCTTAGGATCAATCAGAGTGAGGCAGTTTTTGATTTTCTACCTAGCCCACCTTTCAGAGTCTTTGAAACAGGAGTTGAAAAGTTAACTCCCATGATATGTATATTATACACATCATCATCATTATCATCATCATCATCATCACCGTTATCATGATCAATTTAGAATCTGAAGCATTTTGTGAAAAAAAATACTCTGTACCCGCCCTTCATTGAAATCTAAACTTCAAAATTGATGGTACCAAGGCTCAAGGCTAAGATAGATGTGAAAACGTATAATGAAATGCAATTAAAAATACTTTTTGAAAGCAACTTATAGCAACATACTCTCTGATACTGCTGTTGCGTGTGCCAGCATCTAAGAAGGGTTCGTGGACTGCACTATAAGGCTCACTGCCCTGAAAGTGGCGGACTCCTTCATCAGTTGGCAGGATGAGCTGTCTTCCTAATACCCTGCAAGGTTAAAATAAAAAGGAAATTACTAATACTTTTTATTAGAAAAGGGAAAAATGTTGTGCAATTTTAAAAGCTGAATAAAATGACATTTTGAAGGAGCATTTTAGAAGCAATAAGGACCTCTGATGAACACAGATGCAAAAATCCTCAACAAAATATTAGCAAACTGAATTCAGCAAGACATTAAAAAGATCATACACCATGATCAAGTGGGAGTTATCCAAGATGCAGAGTTGTTTCAATATCAGCAAATCAATTAATGTGATACATCATATTAACAAACTGAAGAATAAAAATCATGTGATCATATCAATGGATATAGAAAAAGCGTTTGACAAAATCCAGCATCCATTTATGATAAAAACTCTCAGGAAAGTGGGAATAGAGGGAACATACCTCAAACCCATAGCTAACATCATACTCAGCAAGGAAAAGCTAAAAGTGTTTTCCTTAAGATCAGGAACAAGACAAGGATGTCTACTTTTACCACTTTTACTCAACACAGTACTGGAAGGCCTTGCTCCAGCAATCAGATAAGAAAAAAGAAATAAAAAGCGTCCAAATTGGAAAGGAAGAAGTAAAGCTGTCATTATTTACAGATGACATGATACTGTACATACAGAACTCATATTAACAAATTAACAAAGATTCATCCAAAAAACTGTTAGAACTGATTAACAAATTCGGAAAAGTAGCAGGATACAAAATTAATAATCAAAAGTTGGCTGCATTTTTATGTACCAATAATGAACTAAAAGAAGAGAAATTAAGAAAAATATTCTATTTATAATAGCATCAAAAAATAAAATACCTAAGCATAAATTTAACTAAGGGGATAAAGGAGCTATACTTGGAAAATTATCTCATTGAAGAAATTGATGATGATACAAATAAATGGAAATGTATACCGTGCTAATAAATAGGAAGAATTAACATCATTAAAATGGTCAAACTACCTAAAGCAATCTATAAGTTCAATGCAATTTCTATTAAAATACTAATGGCATTCTTCACAGAAGTAGAACAAATCATTTAAAAATGTATATGGAACCATAAAAGATCCCAAATAGCCACGGCAATCTTGAGAAAGATTAAAGTTGGAGGTATCACGCTGCCTAATATGAAACTATAATACAAAGCTATAGTAATCAAAATAGTGTGGTACTGACATAAAAACAGACACATAGCTCAATGGAACAGAATAGAGCACCCAGAAATAAATCTATGTCTACATGGTCATTTAATCTCTGACCAATCAGGCTAGACTATAAAATTGGGTAAAGACTGTCTCTTCAATAAATGGTGTTGTGAAAACTGGGCAGACATACACAAACAAACAAACAAATAAATAAAACTGGACCTCCTTCTTATAGCAATATACAAGAATAAAATTAAAATGGCTTAAAGACTTAAATGTAAGACCTGAAACCATAAACCTCTTATAAGTAGACATAAGTAGTAAACTCTCTGACATTGCTCTTAGTAATATTTTTTTCTGCTATATCTTCTTGCGCAAGGGAAACAAAAGAAAAAATAAGCAAATAGAACTACATCAAACTAAACAATTTTTGCATGGCTAAAGAAACCATTAACAAAACAGAAAGAGAATCTACTGAATGGGAGAAGATATTTGACAATGATACAGCAGATAAGGGGTTAAGATCAAAATTTATAAAGAACTCATACTCTTTTATACTCTTTAAGGCAGGTGGCTCATGAAGGACTCAAAAGACAACAAAAGAACCTACTTAGTTAAGATTTTTTGAAAAGGTACCTAATTGATGGAACCAGAAGATCTATCAATATGTGTATAAGTATTAGCACTTATTCTCCCCAGGCATAATACAGAGGAACTTCAGATAACCTGTATGGATTTTTACCCCTGAGTAGTTAATTGAAGGAGAAAAGCTTCACTTTATATCCAATCTATATTCTTCATCTTTGATTTAAAAAAAAAAAAAAAAGATCCTTCCTACATAAGGACTCTCCGTGCGATGGTAAAGTTCATCTAGCCAATCATACGGCAAATAATTATTCTGTTCCTCTCACCCCCCACTGTTTTCAGTGCTGAGAGCAAGACTCATGTTGCTCACAAATTAGTGAACATGAAAGTAAAGGATGACTTCTACCATTCTCACATTCGACATGCACGCAATGCCTTTCTGAGGATGAGCTAGATTTGCTTTCCACAAATTAAAATGCACTTGAGTATTGGAATGTCTCAATATTTCCTCAGACATCATTTCAAAAAATATGATTTTTCAAGAAAGGACATGTGTTCTGGATATATCTTCTGGATATACTAAACCATCGGGGGTGGGCAGTTCCAAAACCCATTCCAGATAATCACTATGACAAACTTCCCTACCTCAAATGGATGGATCTTCTTGACCATTCACTGCATTCAGCCAGCAAGTTCTGGGTCTGAGGGCTCACTTTCCCTTCAAATAACATTTCCTCAACCTCCCAGAATAACTGCTGCACTTTCTGTGCATTGGCTTGGTCAAACTCCTAAAAGAGAAACACACATTTAGTTATAAGACTAAAAGTTATAGAATACCAGCTTTATAATTAATGATACTTATAAATTTAAAGCTCCCATTACAGAGGAGGGAGTATGACATGCTAAAAAAGAAACTCGACTTTGAGGTCAGGCACATTAATGCTCCAATGGTTACTCTTCTGATAAATTACATCCCACTCTGAGCCTGTTTCATCAACTGTTAAGTAGAGATAATTTCTACCACATGAGCTGAGACTTATTTAAGACTTTATATAGATATAATTATAGGTATAAGTATACATATTGATATAGACATATAAATATCCATACCACACCTATATTTCTGTGCACACACATACATACAAACACATTTGTTCCTCATACAGTTGAGTGTGTCACATCTAAGCACATCTGCAAAATCAAGATATTTTTTTCCTAATGATGATACGTTTGAAAAAATTACTTTTATAGAAAGTGCCATTCACATTTTTTTAATCAATGGGAAAAAAAAAATCCTGTTATCCTAAGAGGCATGGTAGTTAGGGTGAGACCAGAGTATTAATTTCTCCTGCCTAATTTTAAGAGGTGTTTGGGACTGTGGCAGCAGGGTGAGAAAACCTTTCAGCCTTTCTACATGTTGTCATGGCTAAGGGGCAACAGTCCTACAGCCCTCAGAAATGAGGAGGAAAACATAAATACCACCACAATTGAGAGAACCAACTCTGGCAGGCAGCCTCCAGGGTAAAAGCCCTAGTTACATAACCTTCCAGGAGTGTGTGAACCGGAAATCTAATCCACAGTTCAGAGCAACGAAGTCTGACATATTTGATCCGAACGGTCAATTTAGGTTGATTTTCATAAAATGCTATTCAATATTTTTGGGGTTATTTCTTCCCATCAATTGATAATAAAGTAGATTCTCAGGTTGCAGGGAGTTGAATTATCTCTTTTAAAATGCAAATAAGGAGAAAACCAATAATAATATTTGCCTCCTAAGAGGGAACAAGGTGGCTGGGGCCTGGAAGAGGGCTTGCTTTCGATTTTCTCTCTTTTGCATGGTTTTGCTTTTGAAACTATTACCTATCAACAAGTAAAAAAAAAAAAAAAGTGTTTAAGTCAAAAACTATTTTAGATTCTGGAATAATTTAAATTCCATAAATGGAAGTGATAAGAATCTCTGTGGATAATGACATGAAAATGTGTACTAAAATCATCTCAGAATTTGGACAGTACAAAACAGTGGCTCTCAACCTTCTTGTCATTGGCATACTTGTGACAAAAGAACGTGAGTGAGGATGGCAGGGAGTGGGTGTGACATGGGGATGTTTATCAGAAGTGAGAGAGTCACATTCTTGTTTGGAGAATTCCCATGATTCAGAGCTGACTCTCTTCCAGTCTTCCCTCCCTCCTAGCCTTCTGAGGATCACTGCTATAAGACCGGAAGAAAAGGGGAGTTTCGTGTGCAGTGACAAGTAGAGAACTGCTTTTAAGAGAGCAAAGAAAAACAAGAACACAAGAAAAGAGCAGGAGTAAGAACATCCAAGGTGCTATACTGGAGGCTCTTCCCAGCCATGAGGGCTTCACATAAGCTGCATCATGGAATTCTGAGGGTCACGTGAGGGGTAAAAGAGTCAGGAGACTGTGCAATTGGCAGAGTGCCCAACAAAAGCCTGACCAATAGACTGAACGCTCAGTCAGCTAAGAATTCCACTCCCAAAAAGAGTAAAAATAGGGTTGAAGTTAATAGTTTCTGCTAGGGTTAGAAGATGAAAGTAAAATATCTGACTTAGAAATTCTCTAGTCATGGTGATCTTTTACAGATTTTTCTTCTCCCAAATTTTCCTCTTGAGTTCTTAATTGTCAGTGTCTGTCCTGAGTTTACAGCTACAGATATTATACAAGAAATCACATATAACACATGGGAGGGGCCGATTCGGAGGCAGAAAAAAAACAAAACTCTCAACAGCTAAGACTCTGAGTTAGGAGATTATGAGTGATTTTTGTTTCTCCCTGTATTTTCTGTATTTTTAAGTTTTTACATGTTGACATGTAAATGATTTTGTATGTATGTATGCGTATATGTGTAATAGGTGATGTTTTTAATATTGGTAAAAGGTTTTTTGTTTAAATAGGAAAGCAACTCTCATTATAAATTGTAATCATGAGATTATCTAAAATATTCTGGACATACATCATCTCTCCAAGAGTAAATGGAACTCCTCTCAGTAGAAAAGCCAGCAGTCGAACTCTGAGTCTCAGAACCAGACCAAGAGCTGTGGGCTTCTGGGGGCGTGGGGCTTCCGCCTGATGAAAATGATGATGCAGATTCACTGTGGAGGAAAAGGAGGTTATGTAAACATTTCCTGGGGAAAGGCATGCTTTTACTTCTACGAGCCATATTTCCTTTCTTTAAATGCGTTTGTTAATTTCACAGTACACTGATTTTAAAATATTTATTCAGTTTATTCACGAGGCTAAAAAACCCTGCCTTTTTACTTTTACAAATCCATGGCCAATCGCTGATTTGTTTCCCATATTCTTTCTGGGCATGTTTTGATTTTGCAATCCGAAGCAATTAACGGGTTAATTCTTACCAGGTATATTTATCAATGGCTTTCTGCACATTTCTTGTAAAATGTGTTGGTAAAGGATCCTTGCTTTTTATAGCAAAATTGTGCTTTCCAGATCCTTCTGACAGTCCTCTTCTGAAAAATAAGATAAAACGTGAAAAGTAACTCTAATATAAAAATATAATTGTAGTCATTAAGGCTTTTAAAATTTACATTTGTATAACGTTGCTATCATCCTCCTGCCATGTCCCCCAAAACACACACGTGTGCATGCACACACAGACACGCATACACCACATATCCTAAAGAAACTGATATTTTTACGTTCTTAGAATCAAGGTTGCCATTAACATACATGCACCTTTATATAAACTGGAAAAAAAACCCACAAATTTTTGCAACATGACCAGACTGGTAAAAGTTGCCCAAAACTCTGGGCAGACACAGCTACATTCAAGTCATGATCTGGCAAGTAAAAAACATGACCTGGATTTCAGGTCCCCTCGTCCCTTAAACAGTTAGTTACCCCTGTGTTTGTAAAGCAAACCAGCCTCCCAGGAAAAAACAGACAATCCCATATAATTCTGAAATATATAGCAAATTCTTTTGAAACTTTAAACACATAAATAAATGTCAGAAACACATAAACAATAGCTTACTTCAGTTTGGCATTGTCGTTTGGTATGTAGCCTGATTTATAGTTTTAAAATATTAAAATTAATGAAAAACTAAAACAAAGGAAATCTCTAAATTTTAATAAGGTATTAAACCTGGCTCGTGTCGTACAGCTAGTATTAATCATTAAAATACCCTTTCAATGAACCTTTTAAAACATTTACTTCCTTCTAGTCAAAGTATCTTTCTAATGTCTAACAGTAAACAACTTCTTCTTTTAGAAATTATATTTTCTTAAACAAATAAGTTATATCTCATATTAACTTAAGATATGATAGTGATTTGGGAGGGAAAGCTGACTTTCAATATTTCAAATGGGGACAGCATTCTAGTATTCATTAAAATAAAACCTTGCTTTTGCTTTCAATTAAAACAATATCTAATTTTCAACGTTAGTATTTCTAAATGTTAACAGATTTTTTTTAAATGTTAAAAGAATAAATTCTGCCATTAGTTATGTATTTATTGTTCTCTTCAAGGAAAGGAAATTCTAAAAGCTAATTAATTACTATAAACAGAAATTAGCAAGAATCTCTGCCTTCCAAACATGTCTTGTACAAGAGAGAATAGAATTATGATTTTTGCCTCTCCTTTTAGCTCATATGTCTTAAATACAACCAAACAATTTTAAGGATAAAGGTGTTAAAGAAAAGGTACCAGAGAAAAGAATATAAGACAAGCTTTCATGCTAATAAACTGCTTTACTTTTAGCCCTTAGTTATTTTAAACTATCAATTACTTATCATTTGGATAAGACTCAATAACTTTTCAGATATACATAAAACATTTAAGACATAAAGAAGCAATCAACTAAAATTACATCTAATGGATCTGCTTTGAACATGTACTGGTATATGAGTTAATTGGCTTGTTACTGATAAATAATTTTAAATCTCAAGGTGGTGATTCAAATAAGGTATCAAATAAAAGTGTTCCTTCGTATTCTATGATAATAATGGAGGAGTCAAATCTTGCTCTGCTATTGACAGGCTGTGTTCTTTGAGCAAGTTACTTCTCCTCTCCTGGCCTCAATATTCAAATCTGTAAAACAGTGACAATACTATTAACTCTTTTGTACAGTTGTTGTGAGACAAATCAGATAAAGTGTGTGAAATGTCTATATAATCAGTACCAGATATTATGTCCTAGGTACATCAGGTTGATCTTGCTCATTGCAACTATTATCGTCAGCAGGTGCTACTCCATGAAAACACTGTGCTCTTGGTAATTTGCACCTCACATGGCAATTTGTATTAGACAGCTCTACTTAGTTTTGGATTGTGGTGACCTTGACACTTTATTAGTTTTCTTTATCTGTAGCATTTAAAATAATGTCCATCACACAGAGAAGTTCTATGTTGTAAGAATCAAGAAGCAGAGATTAAATTAGTGACCAAAAAAACCCAAATGTTTTTGTTCTATAATTACTCTAAATATTCATGCTTCATACAAAAGATTACACTATGACCAGATATGAAAGTATTTTTCAAATTCAAGACATTTCTGGAGAACCTTTTATCCTTTCTAAAGAAGGAAAATTCATAGCTCTTAGTATAGCTGATAGCTCCAAAAATGACTTAAAACTAAATCCTCTGCTGCACATTTCCAAAGACAAGCGGTCTTCAGGATGCAGGGGTGCTGGAGTGGGGGTCAGGGAATTACTATAAAATGGATGCCTTGAACCACCATTTATTTCCACACCATTTCTCTAACGTTTTTCTCCTGTGCTCTTCCCAGCTTCTTCAAAGTGTCTATACTTCTGTGGGACTTCCTGAACTTCAGAGTTCAGTGTAGTAACATTTGACCACAGAATTCAGAAGAATTCTGAAGAGGAATTTTAACTCATTCACTTGATGACTGCCCAAGATCATGAAGAAGAAAGAGATGGAACTGGTTCCAAGACCCAGGCCACCTGACCTGCATGTCTCTCCAGGGACCTCAAATTACTGACATTGTGGACTAAAAACAGAATCTGCAAAATTTGCCTTTCTTTTTCTTTAAATGTCTTGTTTTGATTCTTTGGTTTCTCTGTCCTCCAAACACGTGTTGTACTGTAATTTCATGCAAAATATTGAGTATCTTTAATTGCCTGTAAACTCTCAATTGCTACATAAACCATACAATCTAAAAAAGTGTACACAACTTACAGATGTGCCCTAGAAATCTTAAAATGTCAATGTGGCAGAATATTTATTAAGCTTTTATTTCATAATGCAAGACATATAACAGTCACATAATAGTTCCTATCTCTACTGCTAATATTCTAGAGATGACAAAATTCAGCCAGTTGGTACGTTTAAGACTGTTCATTTGGAAACAGGACTGTTTTTAGAGAAGACTGAAGTGCAACGCCGAACCATATTGTATTAATTTGTTGGTGCACGAGTTAAGGCTGAGTCCCAATCTCTATAAGTCACTCCATCCTACTTGTCAAAGAAATGATTCAATCATCTTTTACTTTTAAAAAGCTGCCTCCTCATAGCCCACGAACCTCTTCTACTTTGCCTTGTAGAAATTCAAGAATTAAACAGTGATCGCGGCTTTCAAATTTTTGTATTTTTGCTCAAAAGGATTGTCTAAAATGAGCACTGTACTCTGAATGGGCTGGAATGCAGGATAATTTTCTGGATGGACTAGCCGTCGCGAGGCTTTTCCTCCTATAATGAACTCACGCTCCCTTGACTTAACAGAACACCCTAGAAGTAACCTTGGCTCTGGGGACTGGTGAAGAGTTCATCTCAGATGAGATGTATACTTCTGAGAGCAAGCGAGCAACCTCACATGGGAAGACGGAAAAACATCACCACGAGAAATCGCATGTTTGCATGCAAGGAAACAGACCAGATGGATTCTAGCTTTGCAGGCAGGAAAAAAAAAAAATCGCTCACATGGCACAAAAATATGACACCACAGAGTTTATCCCACTTCCCTTTCCAGATCAAGACTTACCCAATCACAATCAGCCCCAGGCCTGCGCTCGCGTCCCCTGGGCCGGGCCCCGCGCCTCGAGGCCTGGGCGCCACCGGGCGCGCACACCCCGCGCGGGCCCCCTGCAGGGGACGGGGGTTCGCGCGTCCCCGCGCCCCTGGGGCCGCGGCCCTCCGCCCGCCCAGTGCTGCGCCCCCGGGCCCTCTAGCTCCGCACATTCCGCCGAGTCGCGTCCGGAAACCCAGAGACTTGAGCAGCGCGTCCAGGGGCGCTCCCGGGCGGGTGTGCGCGGCCCATGGGCGCAGTTGCTCGCTGGGCGCCCGGGCTTGCTTCCCACTGCAGATCTTTCGGCCCCCGCAAAGGCCAGATTCCTGCGCGGCGGGGCGACGCCTCCGTCCCCTCCGCGCACGCCCTTCCCTCCTCCTTCTCCTCCTCGCCGGGTCGCTGCACTCTCCGCAGAGGTCCGGCTGGGCAAGGTGGCGGGTCCCCAGCGCCCCCTCTTCCAAAGCCTGGTCGGGATCCCCGCCCCCATCCGCCTTCTCCCTGCGCTCTGTCCACCGCCCACTTTCCCTGGACCCAGACCTCCGGAGAAGCACGTGGTTCTCCGTTCACGCTGCCAGAGGCCAGATTTCATAATCCACTGACCGTGCTTGGGTCGCAGCCACGTGGCGCCTGCCCCACCTCCCTGTCTCGGCCTCCAGCGAGCCTGTAGTTCCTTCCCCCAGGGGCTGTCTGGGTGGCTCCTTCCGGTTGTTTGCTGTCCTTAAAATAGAATTTCTCAGACCTGGCAAATACAAGATGCTACGCTGATGACTAGGAACTCTAGGTTAAATTATGCACCAAAGTTGTTTTCTTTCATATCTTCTATTTTCAAATAGATGTTTTATCTCATGTAGTTCAATAACTTGTCTAAAAACCAGAGACGTACCTGTGTTTTGGTTTATTAATATATGTTATCTTGCGGTCATACAATTATACCAGGACCAGAGTCACTGGGTTGTGTTGTGGGACAGCAAAATTACCAGGACACCATTTTCATAAACTTAAAGAAAAAGGACTGAATTAACTGAGGTAAAATACATTTTGTAAAGCAAGGTGTGAAAGGGTGGACTCTACCTATGGCATGCCTTTCCCATTAAAAGATTTTTTAATAAGTATAACTGATAAAGTGGATGCTTGTGTACTTTCCTCCATAGCCATTCTCTTTTGAGATCTGAGGCCTTC
This sequence comes from Macroglossus sobrinus, assembly GCA_004027375.1. Classification (NCBI taxonomy): domain Eukaryota; kingdom Metazoa; phylum Chordata; class Mammalia; order Chiroptera; family Pteropodidae; genus Macroglossus; species Macroglossus sobrinus. Next base: position 705,175 of record PVKZ01000374.1, read on the forward strand.
TAAATCCGAACAGGTACAAAGAAGCCCACCTAATCCTCCTGCTCAGTATCCTGCACTTATAGAGCTAAACCACGCTTGATTTTTTTAGTAGTGAAAAATTCAGTTTATTTTGAATATAACCTTTAAGGGACCTTTAAGATGATGAGAAGAAACCACTACCAACAATGAAACAATCATCCATTTCTTGAACTAAAGATGCTAGGATCCATGTTTATACATAATTAGTAAGTTATTATAAATTCTAAAAGTAATGAAATTTTAAAGACTGATACATACATATAGGTATACTTTCAGGGTTGTGCATCATAAAAACTGATGGTATCTGAAGTAAACTTATCTTCTAATGCTATTTATATGTAAAGCAATACATGACAGGGAAACAAAACATTATGATCTGTACATACGGTAGCTGCTTTTTTAATTGTTTAACATTCATACTAGGTAGATACAATTATCCAATTTTAGTGATGAAAATACTGAAGGCAGAGACTTTAAGTACAGTGTTCAAGGTCACTCAACTAGGAAGTGGTATGTGTGTCCCAGATATTTATTACTGTGACAAACCACTCTCATCTTAGTGGTTTAAAACAACTGTCATTTTATGGTCACAATCCACAGAATTCAGGAATTTGGCTGGGTGGTTCTTTTACTTTATGTGGCATCGACTGGGGTAGCTCAATGGTATTCCGCTGTCTTCTGGGCTAGCCCAGAGGGTCCAAGGCTTCACAAATATATCTTTGGGGACAAGGGATGTCAGGGAGGCTGTGCACAAATGGGCCCTTTTTCCATGTAGTCTCAAGACATTCTCAAGTGGTCTAGCCAACAGGGCAGTCATAACTTCTACATAGTAGGTCAGGGCTCAAAGAAACCAAGGAGAAGCTGTCATCTCTATTAAAGGCTTGCCAGGAATGGGCAGTGTCACTCCGACTGTACTCCATTATCAAAGCAGTCACAGATCCAATGTATTGGAAAATAGAAGCCACCTCTCAATAGGAAGAGTGTCAAAGAATTTGCAGACATCTTTACTCTGCTACATTCCACCTTCTGGCCACACATTATTCACACTCCTCTCACAGGCATGCACAGTACACTCAAGCCTCTCAAGAATTTCAATTATGTTCAAGTGAGAACACCGGGGCTCCTCCTTGGAGCATTTCCTCTGCACCCAAAGACCAGTGGATTAAAGGGACAAGCCAGCAGCCTCCCACAAACTGAACAATGGTGAGACAGAGATGGATAACCACAAGTGACACACTCATTTGAAAAGAAGGGAAGCAAGAAACACAGCAGTCATTGGTCCACAGCTAATCGAAACCCAAGCAGGCTCAAGTTGCCCATTCCTTGATTAAAACCCACTTCTGCTCCTGGGCTTCTTTCCATCTCTTAGCTTGCCTTCCAGGCTCTTCCTTCTACCCTTTGAGGCATCCTCATGAGTATGAAATGGTCCAGGTTTGCAACTAAGTATGCTCTGGGCTTGCTTCCTTCCAGAGAAGGTTGGGGTGGAGGGGACACAAGTCTGAGTCTCTCCTAGTCCAAGTTGGTGGTGCTTCCACAACTTCACCAGTATAATTCTCTGATGTAAATGTTGTGCTTTTCTTTGAATTTTATCAGAGTTCACTTCACTAGTCATAAGCAACATTGACCTTTCTTTCTGGGACAGAAATATATTTCATTTAATCCAATAGATCTAAAATATTATTTCAAGGTGTAATCAGTATAAAAATTGAAATATTTTAAATTACTGCAGATTTTAGACTTACCAAGCCTCTACAATCACGTGAGCTAATTCCTTAAAATAAGTCTGTCTCTATCTCACTATCTTTCTCTATATCTATCTATGTATCTGTGTATCTATCTATCTGTAAATATATCTCTATAAATCTATAAATCGAGATAGAGATATAGATGTAGACATAGATACAGATGCATCTAATTGGCTCTATTTCTCTGGAGAACACTAATACAGTGGTGAAATTGGAATGAAATATAGAGTTTCATTAATAACAATGCATGAATGTTGGTTCGTTAATTGTGGCAGATGTATCATAATAATATAAAGTATTATTAATAAGGAACAACTTTTCTGTAAATTTAAAACTTCTAAAATAAAACTCCTCTGCACAGTTGAATATATTTTACAAGTTAGTAACTGCTTTCCAAGACCAATAAAACAATATCATGTTTTATATTTCAATGTAAACAGTATAAGAAACTTAGAAAGTGGTAGGTAAACTATGAAGCTTATATAAAATTATAGAAAAATATGGAATTAATATAGTATTTAACATAAAAATGAAAAAAATTAGGTGGCAAAATTTATAAGGACATTATTTTTAAATGTTAATAAGAAACTATAATGAATTATAGCTGATATTAAATAATAGAAATTTGCTTTATATGATTTTTTTTCTAAGAACACAGCCTATGCAAAGCAAAATACAACTCTATATACTTGATTCACTTTGGATTAGAACATTTTTGTGCAATATTGCTAGAAAGCCACTAGATGTCAATCTTTCCTATCTTTTACCACTTTGAAAACCATGCCAATTTTTTTTTTTTTTTTTTTTTTGCAAAATTTAGGATTTAGTAAAATTTCATTCCAGTATACATGTAAAATCCTGTTTGGATCAGAAATCACAATTTGCAGTGAACAATATCTAGGACGCACAGCTAACAGAAAGTCTCTAACATACACCATGAATAGAGTTCTCTTACTAACAGGCAAATAGGGTCAAGAACCTACATACTTTACTTTTAAACCTCACAACAACCTGAAAAGTGGATTTTTTTTTGGTACAGAGAAGCAATATTAAGTATATCATCAGGGATAAACAGTTTTATCCTAATTGTCCACTCTAAAAGATTCATCTCAGATCTAATTTGCAGATTTCTGTTAAAGTTCCTTTTTCATAAAAATGTTCTATGGAAATCTATTACAGATATATCAAAAACATTCTATAATAATAGTCACTGCATTTCTTTAATATTTGTCATAGCCTGTCCATTTTAAGCACTTGATATATGCTAATGTATTTAAGCTTTGCGATAACTCTTTGGAGGAGTAATACTGCTAGCATCATTCTGTAGATTCATAAACTGAGGCACAAAGAAGTTGATGGCGTGGCAAACACACATTCTAGCTTAGGCTGTTTGTGACAAAGCTTACCCCACACTTCTATGCAGGATATACCCCTCAAAAGTCCTCTGTGAATAACAGAGAGAAACTAAAACTCACTCTATTTAGCAAAGAATAAAAATTTTAATTTAAAAGAATGCTGTATCTAAAAAGATAGCAGAAGGAAAAAATATTAGACCTTTAACATAAAGAGTATAGAAAACTTAGAAAGTTCCAAGTAACCTATGAGGTTGACAACTTTTATCAAATTATAGAAGGATATAGGATATTACCAAAAACAAAACACCTGTATTGGTTATTTAAAAACCCAACAACTTCTAAATAAGTGCTAAAATCAATCAAGAACAATAATTATTAGGTGAGATGATATGAAATTTCCAATAGCATACTGTTTTGAACCAGAAAAACAGAAATTTTATGTTTCAGCTAATATGTTGGGTTAATGGGTTTAATAGTATTTATTAATATTCAGTATTTTTTCTTACTATTAACCATTTACTTTATGACACTTTAGTCAATAGAAAGCGAAAGAAAACACAAACAATTCAAAAACTGTTTTAAAATATGTTTACAAAACATTCATCAAGATTTCAAAGTGAAAATAACCAACTAAATATATTCTATGAAGACTTCTCTTTCCCATACTACAACATGAATATAATCAATTTTTAAAAATGATTTTTAATATTTGATTTTATTTATTCTTTTAATTAGTAGAGAGAAAAATGAAGACTTTGTAATAATACTAGATCACTATTATAAGATCGTTTTATTTTGTATTTTAAAGTCTATTATGTCTGATATAAAAGCTACACCAGCTTTCTTTTCATTTGAATTTTCATGCACTAACACTTCATCCATACATTTATATTTGGCATTTCTGTATTCTTATATTTAAACTGTCTTTGATAAACAATATAAATTTGCTGCTTACAGCTTAAATTCAGAGAAGATTAAATTGAGCAGACTGGGCTGGGGGCTCTTGCCATCCCAAATCACTATAATCCAAAAAAGAATTAAGAAGATTTAAATGTGGGGTTCAGTCTCAGAAACTGGTCTACTTCCATTTCTCCCCACTAGGTGGTTTTTAAAAATTTATTGTCCAACCTTTCTAGTTATACTCAGGTAGTAGTTGGTCCAAAACTATCTAGTCTGTCATTGCTGAAAACAGAACGAAGGGAATTTTTGCAGTGAAATGTTGCACAATGTGTAATATAAATTACCAAGAAAATCTTCAGTAAATTATACACTTTCCCCCTATTGCTTTTAATGCAAGAATAATTCACTACTGCTTTCTGGTGAGAACAGGATTGTGTCTTGCTTCGTTGTAAGTTTATGGCAAAAACAAAGGCTTCCAACGGGGACAATTACATGCACTAGAAGTATATTTGGGCTGCACACACACACACAAGATGCTCAACCCAAAGTGTCACTATTCACCAAATGAGCAGCTGAAGGACATTAAATAATAAAGATAAACATTCTAATCCCAAACTGATTTTACTATGACCTTAAATGCACAAAAACCACAAGCTCTGGAACATAATAGACACATTTCTATTCAGCTCAGCTGAACTCTTGGCTATAATAAAGACAAAAACACATTTAAAAAAAAAACACACACATTTTCCTCATTATAAGGAAGACAAAAGTCTTGTGTGCTAAGGTGTTCCATGGGGGATTCTGTTATTTTGTTGTTCTTGTTTTATCTGAGCCACTCTTCAATATAGAAACCTACTATATGAGTCTCCCTGCAGAGCACAATTTCTTCTTACTCATGTATTGCTTAAAATCATGGTCCTTAACTTCAGTCTCAGTTTTAAGGTCTGTACCAAGAAATTTAGGACTCATTTTATCTACAATTAACATTTTTAAAAATAGAGTATTTTTGAGACTATCTCTTTCACTTACAGTCCCATATTTTTGTTTATGTGGAGAGTAAGAGTTCATGAACAATTATGCATGATCATGTATCTTTCATGTAAATGTCACCCTATGATTTGTAGGATACCAAGGTCGAGAGCCCTTCCACAGAGACCCTGTACCCACACTCCTGCTACCTGACTTCTGAAAAGTGGAGTAATAAACATTTCTTCTGAGTGTTCAGTAATCTCATAAGCTTAAGACAAAACCATCCTTTTGTTTCAATCTGTTTCTCATTATCTGGGATGGTTTTGGGAAGTAAACATATTTGTACTTCTGAGCAGTGGTGTGTTGGTAAACTCGGTCTCTGAAATAAAAAGCCTATTTGCAGGGTGTGAACACTCTCTCCCTAGCCAGGTTCGAACTACCAGTGTGATGCCACTGAGTGTGGAACTGGAAATAGACGTCAGCCGCTATAGTCAACGCCATCACAACTCTGCCTGGTGGGAAGAAAGAGATTCTCAGAGTTCACACAACATTCTACTTTTGCCTATAAAGTAACTGTCATAAATACAGTATTTGTAATTGACTTCCATGACAAATTTACCACTACAAAATTTCATCTTATTCTTCAATATTCCTCTTGAATGGTTCTGGAGCAGAAAATTAGCTTAAAATCACCACAGAATTGTGATATATAGCCTATTTTTAAAGAATAATCGATTCTCTCATATGATAGAGAAGCTGAGAGAGTGGATTGACTCTATCCATTCTGCAAAGAAAGGGAAACTTGGGAAACTATTAGGAAAGGCAAGTGAACCAATTTATTCTTTTCGGTTATAAGGAGTGAGACTCACTAATGTTACCCCTTGTAATGAGTGGTATGAACTAGGAGAGCAAGGTGATAATAATGAATGGATTTTATTTCCTGGGAATTATTAAAATGGAAATATTAGAAACAAGAATCCAGATCCCACAGGAGTCCGGGAAATGCTACCCAAACAGTAATTTAAGGGAGGAACAAACATGGCAACACAGCAGGCTTTTGAAGATGGAGATTTTGAGAACACGAAGGCCATTCGGCCTCCCAGGCAGCTAGAGAACAGGCCAGCTTCTCGCCCTCCTGGCAATACAAGTTTACGGACCAAGGCGAAGGTGCCATAATTACTATCATGATTCAGCTCCTCTGTGTTGCTGCTTCAACATCTCACCCTCTTTGCTTCTGGGCTTTTGGTGATTTACGATCCCATGTATCTCATCGCCTCTGCTCTCTACATTCTCTCAGAGTATCCTTCAGCTCCAGTTAATAATAGTAATATTCATAATAATTACCTAACATTTATTAAGACCTAGTATTCCAGTCAAGCCCTCTGCTAAGTGCCTTATGTGAATGATCTCATTTAAACCCGACAACAACTCTATGAAAGGAGTGCATACTAACTCTCCCTCCCTTGCAAATCCTCATGAGAAACGTATTTCACTACGTTTATATCCCTCCTTGGGGTGAGTTTCCCCGACCAGTAGTCCCCAACCTTTTTGACACCAGGGACCGGTGCTATGAGAATCTAATGCCTGATGATCTGAGGTGGAGCTGAGGTGGTGATGCTAGTGCTGGGGAGCAGCTGCAAATACAGATGAAGCTTCGTTCTCCACCTGTCACTCGCCGCAGTTCCTAACAGGTACGGACCAGTATCAGTCTGGGCCTGGTGAGTTGACGCCTGCCCTAGCCCACTTTACTGATTGCTGGCCAGCTAACAGACTGACTTCCTCAAATTTCCATGCTTGTCTTTATGAGCTAAAGAAAAATAGCATCATCACTCTATGTTTGAGGAACTGCCTAGGGCTGCTTCCCTCAGCAAAAGGTTTTGGTTGAGAGTTTCACCAAAACGGATGTGGTTGTGACAGACATCACATCAGACATCTGAGTGATAAAGACTGTGCTTGCTCAGTGAGAAAGATATACCACATGATGGTGGATGGCCAGCACATATCTTAAAACAGTGAGTCAAAGATTTGAACTACTATTATCATTTAAAGAAAAAAAATACTGAGAATAAAATAAAAGGTTTGTGAGCTGTTAACCAGCAAAGATCATGGCAGTTTCGTCATCAGTCCATATTATTGTAAACCAATCACCATGCTGTGTTCTATAGAAATGGTAAAATGTTGAGAGCCACCCTGACCCCACCTCTCGCCTCTGTCTCAGAGGAATACAGTCAGGTTAAATTTCCTACTCATAAAAATCATTATTTAGATGTATTGTGGGGTCTTATCATAATTGTACCCTTTTCTGACCAAAGCTACACCTCTTTGGAGAGTGGATGATGCAGATAACAAAGTGATGATGCACTACCAAGTTCATCTTTTCTGTGAACATGTATCTCCTTCTCCTACACTTCATGTAATTTTAGCTGTCTATTTCAGGCCACAGACTTTAAAAATAGAACTTAAGTTGAGCAATTTCAGCTACTGTCACTGGTTTGCATAATAAAGTGGTTTTATAACAAAAGAAAAGAAAGTGATTGTCTCTTACATACTTGCTATTACATAATTCTTTGAAATCATACTGTTGACTGTCAAGGAATATGAGGGATCTAGAATTTTACTCTGCTTATAAACTAACCCATTAGCTTGCCACAGTTTTGTGGATGCTTAGAGAACATACGAGCATCCCAGGTCAGAGGTGGAAGACTTTATTACTTACAACAAAAGCAATAGCCAAAATATCAGCATTGGTGCTGGTTCCTTAAACCCCATTTCCCACAGAGATAAGTGTTGGTCTCAGATAGATGCTTGCACATGCAGTGGATTACATTAAAGGAGAGGTTCTCAGGAGCTTTGAGGGTTAAATCAAGAGTCAAACTTACTCATCAAGTCCCAGGTTAAGCTCTACCACAAGGTCAAGACAATAACAAAAGGATTAGAAGTAGAACTTTGATGAAGTTAGAAGAGAGAGTAAGGACAAAGGACCACTGCTGGATATAGACTGACAACACAAGGGTCATTTTTTTAGCCCAAAACAATTGGTGTGAAAGTGAGAGGCAGACTGATAGGACAGACTCAATGTATGTTTGCAAACGTTGGAATTCAGTAATTGCCATCAACATTTCTTTTACATCTTGAATAGAGTCCCATGATTTTTTCAATGTAATTTTGATATGGTCTATTAACAAATTTCATTGTAAAGAACTGAAGTTAATGCTTAATTTAAAAATTATCACCTTAATTAATCTTTAAAATAAATATCTCATTATTAGATTTTTTAGATCATTAAAATTATGTCATTTATGTTAGAAATCAACCAAGAAAGATCCAAAATATTAACTGTTATGTGAAAGAATACACTCATTATATAAACATGAATATAAGTGCCTGGCAAGGATTACAGTTGTCAATATTTAATTATAAGACTTCTTTTAAACCCTTAAGTGAACCACCTAATTACGAAAATGCTCATGTGCAGGTATATCCTTTCCCCTTGCAAGGGTCATATCTGATTCCCTTTCCTCCAATTTTTTTCCAATAAGACATGCTTGCTTATTACTGCCTTACTAAGATGAATAAAATATTTGATTTGCTATTAACTGTGCACAAAATAATTTATAAAAACACACATGTGTATATATAATAAACCAGAAAGAACAAAACTGATGCTTTATTTTAAAGTAGTTATGTTTTTTATGATAAAAGCCATTTGTTATCTGTACTTAAAAATGGACAAAACTGAGCTTTAAATCTGGTCTCCTTATCAGTAATAATAGTAATACTATTCTGAGGAAGATACTTTTACATATTAAAATAATTTTTATTTTTCAAATTTATTTTTGCTGTAAGGAGTATAATTTCTTAGAGTCAGTTTTGTTTCAGAAAAAAATACCATTGATTATCTTAGAAATAGACTTTAATCCTCATTACTATCTTAAGCATTTGTTAAAAACTTTTGCTTACAAATATGTGTGGACGATATACATTGACTGCCTAGATCTGAATGTTATATTGTCCACAAATTAGCCATGTGGAATTAGACAATTTCTTTTCCTTTCTGAACCTCAATTTCTTCATCTGTAGAATAAAAATAATATTCTTACATTGTATGTTTGTTTTGGGGATTCATGATAATATCTATAAGAACATACATGCGGCATTCAATACCTAGACATGGAAATACCAGCTCTCATTTCAAATGCTAAGAACCTCGGCTTTGTAGAATAATACGTATTTGAGCAATGCTCAGTCAGTCAGTAAAACAGGATTACAAAATGTTAAGTCTAGTAAATAAAACAAGTATGACTGAGGCAGACCTTACCTTGAGAATATATCACCTACTTCTTTAAAATATACTTCATATACTAAAACTAAAATTCCTTGGGATTTATTTTTATGCATTAGTTTGGAAATGACATTACTGTTTTTAGGGGCAAGGGCACATTTTATTCAATATAGACTCTTATTTAGACAATATTATAAAGATTATAAAGAGTCTTGCATATACACGAATGGTTTCTAATACTTCACTGTTTGATATTAGGAATTTGAACTGAATGTTGCATTTAAAAATAAATCTCTGGACATGGTTCCATAGCGTAGTGGTTAGCACATCTGCTTTCCATGCAGAAGGTCCTGGGTTCACACCCAAGTGGAGCCAAGGCCCATGGTCTACAGCCATATCACCCCGAACAAGTCGGATGTCCGATCTCGGAAGCTAAGCAGGGTTGGGCCTGGTTAGTACTTAAATGGGAGACCATCTAGGAAGACCAGGTGCTGTAAGCATAAATAGTAATAAAAAATAAAACAAATAAAATAAGTCCCTGTTTTAGCCTTCTATGCACCTAGTGACATTCTCTGAAATATAGTTACGAGTATTAAAAGCCTGATGTAAATTGTGAGCTTCCAAGGTGAAGTTTGTCCTTATCCTTGTTACCACTATTATAATAAATTTAGATGACAATGACCCTGAGAATATATATGTATACATACATAAGAGAATATTTTATTTAGTTCATTTTAGGCTTAATATTTGTTGATTAAACAACAGTAGAGAAAGTCTTACTTGACTGTTTTTCTTATCTTCACCAAATACCATCAACTTCTTTTCCAAGTTCACAACTGGATATTTAATCATTTCAAAGCCTTAATATAATTTATGTGCTTTTTTAAATATGACATCTTCATTGAAAGTTTCCACCTTTCAAGAATAAAGGGCAACTTTTGAATTTTTTCAATACATATTTAAAAAACAGCATTTATTCATTTATTTAATTAATAGCACTTAGCAATTAATGAATCGAGTCATATTTAGCATATGTCTGTTTAATACTCAGTACTCCTAGTGCCATAAAACATTCAGATAATTTTTTGCTACAAAGCAAGATTTTTGCCTATGTATTATAAAATGATTCATTTTCAAAGAGGTACAATTTGGTTTTCATTGAATGAAACAAATATCTACACTGCACTGATGAGAGGGATAAAAAAGGGTGTTCTCTGTATGTGAAAGATGTATGGTAAACTATTTTTAAATGTTAACTGATATTTTTCCTTAATGTTTTTATTTTCCTTTGTTCCATCCCACACTGAGTAATCCAAAACTCTGTTTATTGCTTCAGAAAACATAAAATGCAGTAGTGTGTTTTTTCCCCTTGATTTTTACATTTTTTAAAGCCTCTACTTACAAGCTTGGTATGGATTTTAAGCGAAGAAAAAGATTTAGGAAGAATCAGATGCATCAGAAATGTTCTTCCCAATCTTTAGAAGGGAAATGGATTCCCTGAAATGGGGAGGTGATGCTGTGGGCTCAGATTTTCCGTCTCCAAGAAAGGAAATTTCAGGGAGTTAAGGGAACGGGAATGTGTGACTTGAGGGACCACCACAAACCGGAATAGTTCCTCAGGCACACTGCGCCCTATAGAATGTACCCAGCCAGAAAGTTGATTAGTGGTTGAGATCTAGCCAATTCTTCACTTGATTTGTGCCATGGCTCAGTGATGGGTCTCCTGCAGAAAGAAGCATCTCTTCTCATTCCCACGGGATAGAAGGGCCCTGAAACTGTAATTCAGAGGCACAAAATTCAGACCTCTGATGAGCTGGAGTATGAGGTGGAGGCTGACCTAAGATAGGTTTGTGGGCTAAGGAATCAGAGGGGACTTGTGCACTAATCCATCAGTACAGCTAAGGTAAAGTGATAGGATCCCAGAGGGAAAAGAAAGGCTGTGTGGTGTGGATTGGCATTGTCCTGGAAGTCCTGTGATGGAGGAGGTTGGTATGAGAGCAGCAGGCTGATTCCAAAGGGCTCCGCTAAGTACAACAGAAGTAAGTGAGAAAAAATGGCTAACTCGGAGGGCCTTTGTGGATATCTGCATGAGACCTGGGTTATAAAGAAGGACAAGATGAGATTATGGATATTTCAGTGGATCCATCAAAGACAGAGGTTACCAAGGAACAAGTAAGCTCCTTCCTTGCCAGTAATGTCCTGGCCCCAGAAGATGCCAAAGCCTAAGTAAGGTAAAATTGGGAGAAATCCCAGATAACAGAGTTTTAGCTTCTACTGCTGGGGTAACATATGATTTGCACACTCATCAATGTGTGGCCGAGCTCTTCAACATGTATCATACTAATATCTTTATTTTTATCAGCTTCATTCAGAAAGCCCCTATATCTCTCTTATGCTTTAATTTAACTCTTCTAAAGCTCAACCTTGTTCATGCCACTTAAATGCCTAAAAACATTTAGTGGCCTTTTCAGTGTTTACTAAACAGAGTCTGATATTCAAGGCTTTCTCCAGTTTTCTCTTAATGCCTTTTCGAACACGATACTCCTAACTAATTGAACTCCTTATATGTCCCGTAACATTGTACCTCTATGCTTTTGCTCATACAGTATTACTCTCCTAGAATGTCCTCCCAAACTGCAAGTCTCTATTTAACCCTACTTGACACATTCTTTGTGACTCAAATTCCTGACCCGCCTCTCCTTTCCCATAAGCTGTGGCCATCTTCCTCTCTCTTAACTATCTGCTCATGACAATTTGTCTGAAAATCCTCCTGGCTCATCCATCTTATTTTCCCTACTCTTTGATGATAAGATCCATTTTCAACTCTTTCTTGATAATTCAAAAAGTCCAGCTGCATCTGGGTTTTAGGTGGAATAGATACTTTACAAAGACAGGTTGACAATTAATGTTTGGAAAATAATATATTTATCTTTCCTGAGATCATAGCAATAAACTGTACAAAGGATGCTATTGTGGGTGATAAATAAAAATATATTTAAAATAATAATAACTATAAACTAATAGTAATACTTTTTATTGCAACTTACATATCAGTCACTTTAGAGAGAAATTTTTTATATATTATCTCGTTTAATGGAACAATATCTCTTAAATAAATGTTATTATTAATTATTTTATGGGTGAAAAATGAGACTTAAAGAGGTTAAGTAAGGTACTCAAAGTGGATACTTAATTGGTATTTTATTCTTAGTATTCTCAGAAAGATTATAAAATGGGATTTGACTCAAAGTCACTTGACTTTAAACCTGTATTCTAAAAAATATACTAATTTAAATTAGCTATTACCATTTTAGAACTATAAAGGATTCAAATCCCACATCATATGATTGTTCTTATGAACCTAGCACATAACATATTAAACATATTAGCTATTATGTTAGAAAAATTCAAAATGTATTCTTTAAATACATAGAAGAAAGTGTAACTATAAACTCACATATAACTTCTGCAGTCTTAACTATAATAAAAAGATAATTTAAAGTTTAAGAAACTATTGCAAAAGACAGAAAGAACAAATTGTTTTCCTAGATTTGAGAAAATTTTAAACACGGACAACTAAGTCAAGTTTACTACTATTGTTAATGAAGGTAATGGTCTTATGACTTTAATGGAAAGTAATAGTCATATGACAATTGTCTAATGAGCTCACCATTCATCCCTGTGGAAATACAAAGTCCCAGCAAAAAGCATTACTAACTTTGGGAAAACTCCAAGATGACAAAACCAAAAAGCTCTAGACAACAATTATTCTTAAAGAAAGATATTTAAATTGCCCCTAGATTTTAATGAGATTAGTAACCCATGAAAGTGGATTATATGAAGAAGAAAATATTTTTATTAATTCTTGTAATAAATTTTATTCAATGTCTTTTGTGAACATGTGTTGCCTCAAAAGTCACAGGACAGACAAAGAGTTTATAGTCTAAAAAGGATGTAGGATCTGAATATAAATCACAAGATTACCAGGTAAAAATGGGCAAGAGCTACACTAAGGGTTTTGTATGATTCGTGATGCTACTGATAATTCTGCATTGTCTTTAAAAATTAAAAGTTCAATCCCAGAGTAGCAAACGTTTCTTCTAGGTATTATTCAGCAATCAGTAGTAATACTAATTAAGGTAACTTTTATCAACTGTAAGTCATGCAGGGAAAATGATGAAAGGATAGAGTGTACTCTAAATAATTTGTTTTCCCAAATAATTGAACTAAAAGATGCCATTTATTAAGGTCATATGATAAATGTAAATGAATTTTTTGTCACTCTTTTCTGCACCTGGAATGTAAGTTTTAATGAAACATGTTCTCAGATTTAATTTCTGTGCCAAAAAGCAGATAATAATTATAGATAACATTTAAAAGCATTTTTCCATGTATTAGGCATTGAAAATATTATTTCAATTAACTTTTGGAACATATCTATGAGGAATGTCTTATTATCATCTCCATTTTATCATGGTGGAATATCTACAGTTTGGAAAACAGAATAACATGTCCAGAATGACAAGCTAGCAAATAATTTGAGATTGGAATTCAATTCATCTGATTCCCGGGCCCATAGGTGTCACTCCAACTCTAGGCTGCCTCGGTATTGGCTAAATTAAGAGACAAGTCCAAGCATTCATTTTATCCCCAGCAATGTTAACAAGTCCTGCAGTTACTGCAATATTTCCACACTAATGTGACTGTAACCCTGGAACTCAATCACTCAAAATTATTGCTTATTAGCAATAATTATTATTATGTGCTGACAACAATAACTTACAAAAGATATAAAGACTTCCACCAACATTCATATACAGCCATTTCTATCTAGCTTCCTTCCTACTTTAGCTACGGTTAGAAATTCTTATACTTCCAGAACAAACAGAGAATAAGACCATTTAGGGAAAATGGTGAAGAGGGATGGGCAAGACTGAAAAACAGCGTAAATGAGGTACAAAGAGCACAGGTGAAGGTGCACTTTGTGAAGGTGAAGGTAAAGAAAGTGCTGGAGGGGCTGCAAGAGAGAGAGATAAGAAAAGAACTTAATATGCTCAGCCTCTAGTTCAGATGTGGCCACCGTTTCATGTGGAATGAAAGGGCAAACTTTCATTGAGCCATTTCTTTATCTAATCCATGAATCAGAGATAAAAACTCTTGCTGCTGTATTGCATCTTAGTGAGGAAAAAAGGCTCTGAATTGAAAGTTTGCATATTTCCCCACCAAATTAATTTCACAAAGACCAAGTAGACAATCAGGTCAAATGTAAAATGCACCGGTTTTCTTCGAAAATGTATTTACTGTGAATGAGGGTTTTCTTTTGTAACTGAAGGTGATGGTTTTAAAATTAATGTTTTTCAAGGGCTTGTTTACATTTGTTTGTTTACATGTATCCACATCTTCTTTACCTACTCTTTTTTTTAATTCCTACTCCTACTTTTTTAAAATTTAAGTATAGTTGGTATAAAACATTGTATTAGTTACATTAGTTTCAGGTGTAAAATATAATATTTCGACATTTTTATACTTTATAATGCGATCACCCTACTAACTTTAATAATCATGGTGATTGTGCAAACTTATCACAGTATTATTTACTTATACTCCCCTTCACCCATTTCTCTAGCCCCTTTCCCTCTGGTAACCATTTCTTATTTGTTTCTATGAGTCTGTTTTTGTTTTGTTTTTGCAGATTCACATATACATGAAATTATACATTATTCGTCTTTCTCTGTCTGACTTATTTCACTTAGCATAATACCCTCTAGGTCCATCCATAATCCTAAAATTTACATGGAACCACAAATAGCCAAAGCAATCTTGAGAAAGAACACGTTCCTACTTTAACCATCTCCCACCTCCATGTCCTTTGACTTTAGAAAACTAAGTACAGTATTTTAATATTAATCAAGCAGGTTAATATTTAGTAGTAGCTATCTGCAAACTGGCAGGAGAGGTGGTAGTTGTATAATTTAAATCCATTGTTGAAAGATGTTTGTTTATTCAACGTTATACATAGCTTTCCCAAAAATCCAAAATATACTTCAAGGTGCAAAAGGCCTGTAGTATTGAAAGGAAAAATCACCTTAATATTTTCTTTTTTTTTCTCTACTCTTTTTGTAAATTTTATGATAAAAAAAGGAATGAGGTATAAAAGAAATGGAATATGACTATTTCTACATGTAAAAAAGAAAACTAGTGTACTCAGAAGGCTGTCTGATATCCAACAGAGGGCACAAACTCTGCCAGAAAGATCCTTGAATGCACATATCTGTACATATTATTTTTCATAGCAATTATCTAAAATTAAGGTTTGTATTTTTCATAAAATTGGATACATTTATGAATGCAAAACAGTTACTTTTAAAAATAATGCCAAATGTAGTGTCATTCAAAAAGTATCTATTAAAAAAGTTTAGACAATACAAACATGGATTAAGAGGCTCAAGAAGGGAAACCAACACCAGTTCTTATACTGGCAACAAAGAATGTTTCAGGGCCTGTTTTTAAAAAGCAGGAAGACTAGAGTTTAAGGTCACTGTATAGATCTGTTTGCTCATAAAACATTTAATTGCATAAATGTTAAGGACCAGTAGCTAATAACAAAGGTGTCATTCCTTAGGCATACCTATTCTAGCCAAATATCCAAATACAACTGATTTTCCTTAGGAGAAAAAAAAATGAGTTGATTAATGTATTTCATAATGAAATGTTTAAAATGAAAAGAAACACTTATGTAACTACCTATTTTAGCACTGAAATGAATGTCACCCAATTTTGTAAAACCGTAATTTTTAAATTGTGAATGTGTTAGAACTGATCTTAATACAAAAGTTTTCCAGTTAATTTTTTGGGGGAATGGGAGAACTTCTCTGCTAGCAGGCCTATTTCCTTCACAAGATTATAAGGCAGAAATCTCCATTCAGGAATGAGCCATTCTAGTCTGCCTTTAACCATTTCACTATTCTTTTGAAGGCTTCAGAAGGCTGAACATGTTTGTACCCACATAAAAATAGCTACATGTTCTCCTCATTAAAAAGAAAATTCACCTTAATGTTATTATTACTTCTTTTGATGGTGAGAGATTGTGTGTGTGTGTGTGTGTGTGTGTGTGTGTGTGTGTGTGTGTGTGTCGAGGGAAGTGTCCTCCAATTCCCAATGAAATGGTTGTCAGCTTCTCTGGAGAACCTCAGGCACTATGCAACAACTGAAGAGCTCTAGGGCGTATGTCAGAAATGTCCTGAGCATTACAAATGCCACTTGTGTCAGATGATGTTACACATATGCAAATTAGCTGCATGTTGCACAAAAGAACCCCATCCCACTTGGGATAAGAATGAGACTGATCCTTGAAAAGTAGTGAGGCACCATGTCTTAAAAATTGCAGCTGCCAATGTCATGTATTCGGTTACCCTGCACACCTGCCGTATTCTGCATCAGAGAAAGCGGCCTGAAGGCTCCTTTCAAAGTCCTTGAGAAAAGCAGACTATCAAACAATCTGTCAACGCTTCAGCTAGAAGAGAAACAAATTCTGTTTTCCTTTCCTTCAAGCCTTGCTTCATCTCCCCTCCCTCTCGGCTAGTAAACAGAAGAGGCTTATCTAGGAGACAGTTGAGCAAAAGTCTGTTACAGCGTATTTGAAAAGAACAGAAAGGCATGGAACAGGAAAAAAGTGCAAGGAGGGTGCCCAGGGGAGTTAGTGGAAGTCACTGCAAATAGCACCATTTTCTGAAGGATGCCTGGCAAGGTGGATGTAGCAGGCGGAGGGCTAGGGGTCCCAAGCAAAGTCAGACAGCCCTGTACCCTGCTGCTACTTACACTTCTCCGTCATCCTCCGAGTCGCTGTCCGAGGCCCACTCCTCACCGATGTCGGGCAGGGCGAAGAACAGGGTCTTGGGGCCAGGCCCGGGGGGCAGACAAGCACTGGGCTCTTGCTCTGCCAGGGCGGGCTGGCGGGGGTTGCGTGGGCTCAAGGATGAACTGCCGCTGCCGGTGGCGCCCCTGATCGACGGCAGCGCGGCGCAGACCCCGCCTGGGCCCGGGGCCGCCCGCGCCAGGGCCGCCAGGTGCGCAGGGGAGCCCGCGGCGCTGCAGCCTCCGCCGGCGGAGGCCGGGGGCAGGGTGTGGGGCGAAGGCTGGGGCACGGGCTGGACTTGGGCTGCTCTGGGGCTACTGGGCAGCGAGTAGGGGGTCCCTACCGCTTCTGACGCTCGGCTCGGGACCGAGACCGTGGGGTAAGAGGCGGTGAGCAAAGGATGGAGCGGGACGGGCGCCCCGCGCGCGGCGGAGGGGGAGTCTGGCGCCAGGGCCGGCAGGAGGGTCGGGGTGGGAGCCGGGCTGGGCGCTTTGCCCGCGGGCCCTGCCGGGGCAGCGCCTCCCGAGTGGCTGGAGGCGGCGACGGGCGAGGGGACCGCCGGAGGCGCCGTCGAGGTCTTGAAGATTTTGGCAAAGAGCGACCCAAGGTCCCACACAGCGACCTTCATATCCCAGTCTTGGCAATTCTGTCGCAGACGCTGCCTGAACCTCAAGACCACGGGAAAGCCGGCTTCGGAGCTCCATCCACCGCCGCCCGCGGGGATCGCGACGAGGAGGCCCGGGGCGGGGCGCAGGTCCTGGGGTCCCCGCACGCCGCGGAGCCCCGGGGCCTCTGGTGCTCCCCCCACGCCGAGGGACGTCCGCGCGCGCTCAGCCCCGCCGCGCTGGGGACAGCCCTTCCCGACGCCCTAGCGACCCGCAGGTCGCGGAGGCTGCTGGCTGCGCAGGGGGCTGCGGCCGCGCTCTGCGGGGAGCAATCCCTTCTCTGCCCTGGTGCTCTGAGGCCCCCAACAGCCAAGGGTCCCAGAGCCCACGGAGGGGACGTGCTGCAGCTGCAGCTGCCGGCGCCAGCAGGCTGAAGGTGGGGATTTGGGCCTCCGCCCGCTGGAGATACCCCGACTGGCCCCCGGGGCCGCGCGGGCGGTTGCTAAGCTAAACAAAAACCCTGCTTAGCTCACTGCTAATTGGGCCCCGACTGCAGCTTGGGGCTGTGTCCACAATAGATACCCTGGCTGCCCTCCTTGATTCGTGCCTTAAAGGAACACTCTCCAATTTCTACATCACTCTTAGAGTTTCACCAGATTACCTAACCTCTGGGGGTAAGGGATTTGAACAGAGCGCTGGCAGAGACAACCTTACTTCCAAAAGATCTGGCAAGACCTTACTTCCGAAAGATCTGACAAGAAGACCAAACGTGCCGGGGTAAGGGAGAAGGCCAGCTCTCTGACATGAGAGGAGATTGATTTTAAAAACAACAAAACAAAACAAAACAAAAGTGTATTCAGGTGAGTGGACTTGAAACAGCAGTGCCCATTCCTCCCACCTCAGGGTCATGATCATTATTATTAAGAATGACACAGGGGAACAACAGTAGGGTGCCTCACCCAAGAACTAGGAAATAACAGTGGGTTCTGACATACAAAGTATTTGTTTAAATGCCTGTTGAAGTGAATTTAATAGCTAAAAATTTGAGAACTCAAACTAGAATTAAGCTGATTAACTCAAAGGCAAATATGAAATGTAAGAATTTCTTATTAAGTGAAATAAATTTTGCTAAGTCTAAAGAAATATATGTGAAAGACAGAGTGTCTGAATGTGATGATCTGCAGGAGTATGGGATCAATTCTGAGCAAGATTAAAAAATAAGATATTGGCAGGGTTTATTCGCTAATGCTCAGAAGATATATTTTTGGCCTTGGGTCAAGGAAATGAGATAAATAAACCTGGTAGTGAAAATTCATGATTATATACCTGTCTTTTGCAAGTTATCAAACTTAATTCTGAGCCAAAGTAAATTTCCATGGTAATGCCAAGCTTTGCATCTTCTTGTAGACTGTTAACCAATTTACCTATGATATCCACATCCTGTCATAATCCCTTTTCTGAATCCAAGCTCCATGAACAAACATGTACTGGACACTTTTCTACTTCAAGACTGTGTTACACACTGAGATGGAACAGAAGAGATGTTATTTTTTCCACAGTGTGGAATAATTAGCATCACATCACACACTAAGTGTCAGGTGAGTGCCCCAGAAAACAACTACAGTTGGTGGCAGTCATTGCAGTCAGCATTAACTAAGAGAAAAAGAACATTTCTGTACTTAAGAAAGGTACAAAGACAAAGCCATTAAGTGTCAAACTATAAAGGGCCTTGGATGTTGGAAGAGGGAAGAGCATACAGTTGTCAGCAGGTAAAGCAGCAGCACACAGTGAAGAATCAAAATGAGGGAAAGAGGGAATAAGTAACAAACATACCTCAGAACATCAATGGAAACTCAAGGCACTGGTCTCAGGGTCAGATCAGGGAAGCTGTGCTAACCTCGTCATTATGCAAGGACACCATAACCATCCGTATTTCTCATATTCTCATTGTCCCTCTTTCTTAGCAACTCATCAGGTAGCCTTAGAGGTGTGTGAGGTCCATCAGAACATTGGATTATTTTCATGTAGCACTCATGCAGGAATGCAAAGCTGTTTCCTAAAGATTGTTTGTTTGTTTCATAAGGATCTTGCTTCTGATTCATAGAGCAATTAAATCCTCAAAATATTATATAACTCTCAATATAAGAATCATTTCTAGAACAGGCACTTGCAGTATTTAAGCTGCTAATGATCAGATCGATTCTAGGTCCTCACAGCTGACCAGCCTCTCAAGATGGAGTCCCGCTAACCTGACTACAGATGCATAAACCCCAACTCAAATGTGTTAACTAAAAATTATGTAACTGCAGTGTTGTCCTTTGCTCCTTCCCTACAATAGGAATTCCTGCTAAGACTAAATTAAGTTGAAAGATTGTTAATGAGCATAGAATGAAAGCAAAGAGAGTGTGTAATATGGTTCATATAAAGGGGACATTCATAAAAGAAGCCGATTATCCTCCTCTTTCTTGGAAGAGCAACTCTGCATGAACAGGGGGTCATTCATCTACCTGTCTTTGGTTTTCTAACTTTAGATATTTCTATGCTTCCAGTAAAAACCACTTCCCATTTGTACACATGCTTTTCTTTAAGTTTATGGAGACTTGATAAAACTACAAAAAAATGTGCGAACTCTTCCAGACACTGGCCTTGGAAACAATCTATTTCTAAGGTGCATTTGCATGTATCTTATCTGTTATGGGTTGAATTGTGTACCACAAAAGATATGTTGAAGTTCTTAGCCCCAGTTGTTGGGAATGTGATTTTATTTAAAAATAAAGTCTTTGTAGATGTAATCAAGTTAAGAGGAGATCATTGGGATGTGCCCTAATCCCAATGACTGCCATACTCTTAAGAAGAGAGAAATTTGAACACAAAGACACGGGGAGAACAAGTGATGATAGGCAGAGATTAGAGTGATAACAGTTGCAAGACAAAGACCATCAAGAACTGATGGCCACTACTAGAAGCTAGGAGGAAGCAAGGAAGATTCAGAGAGAGCATGGTCCTGCCAGCATCTGATATCGGACTTCTAGTTTCCAGAACTATGGGAGAATACATTTCTTTTGTTTTACGCCATCCAGTTTGTGGCACTCTGTAATGGCAACCCTAGGAAACTAACACACTATTGTGGTATTAATTAATTACTGGGACACTTGATGATTATAGTATCTTGCTAGTATCTTTATGAAAGTTTTCAGTGGGTATATCTGCTCTAAAAAACAAGCTACAAATTAAAATGATAACCATAATTGTCTCAAATCTACCAAGAGAATGACAGAAATTCTAAAAAGGATAGGGAATAAATCATCGTTAGTTAAGGCAATGGATGAAACATTCTGGCCAGCCAGCCTCAGAAAGAAGATACAATGAGTGAATGATTGATTCTTTCGTTTAAAGGTTCTTTGAAAATGACCTTAATTGCAAACATGACAAGCGATTCTTAGCAAGATGCTAGGTCTTTTATACCTATTGCTCATCCATCAACAGTCTTTCAGAGAGGTATTAGATGCTACTGAGCTTCTTTGTTAATCACCAGTAGCATGTCATTCTCAGAACATGAGCTCCAGGTGATGTATCACAGTGGTCTGGCTCAGTCAGAGTAAAAGGAAATGAAAGAAAATGCAGTAAATCATTGTTTCTAGCTGAGACAGTGTCAATTTTAGATAGACTTTATTCGAAATGTCAAGCAGTGTTTTGTGTGATAAAATCCTTCAGCTTATATTGGTTAATTAACAATTTGAAAACTGATTTTCTGGTGTGTACAATAATGCTTGGCTGCATCATTGAGAAAGTATTAGGAAGTTATGACCATGTTGCTATGAGAAATGTTATGTATTGGAAACCTGACAGTTAAAACAAATAACCTGAGTAATTATCTGTTTAAGAGTTTAAATTGCATCGCTTAGCATGACACTAAGGCCAGAACCTATAAAGAAAAATACTGTCAAATTTGATCATGAAATTTTAAATTTCTGAACAACGAAAGCTATTTTTTGATTCAGCAAATATTTACTAAGCACCACAATGGAAACAGTGTAGTCTTATAGACTCTGGAGCTAGACTCTGGGTTTATATTGCCTTTGCCACTGACCCACACCCAGGCCTTTCTCTGTCCGTTAATCATTTCTATCTCAAATAATGGTACTTTGTGAAAGTCACATTAATCAACACATGCTTGGTAACTGAAACCAAGCCTAACACAGGGTCAACTCTCAGTGGATGTTAGTTTTTATTATATGTGACACTGGGTTACACTGAACAACCCGAGAGAAAATCTGGAAGGAAATTATAGCTACATTTATGACCAAGCTTTTTCATCTTTGTACTATTTGAATGTTTTCAATTAGTATGTCTCATTTTAAATGGTAAACAGAAAGAAAAAAAAAGGAAAAAAATAGATCAAAACCTCAAAAGCTTCAGGCAAGTTTTCTTGATATGTGATTAAGGGCTGTAGAATCTATCAAGGGAAAAAAAACTAAAACAAGAACAACTGTAAACTGATCAAAAAGTAGCTTTAGATGACAGAGATTATTAATAGACCATGACTGAATCTTCTGGGTGGAGTAACAGACACAGTGTAGTGGAAAGAGCAAAGATCGGGTCCCTGAGGCTTCTTGGGTGTTTTCAGCTGCAAAAAAACCCCAAAAAACAAAAAATAAAAAAAAAAAAAACAGAGAAAGCCGAAAGCCGGACAGTTGCTTGAGAATTCGAGATACTTAAGTAGCTGACAGAGCAGGAAGCTCACGATAAATAGGTTCTGGGGTTGGTGCTATGATTACCGATGTCATCAGACTCAAGATCTTTCTCTCTGTTTTGGTCACTCATTGTCAGGATGTTAATGACTTGTTTCCTAGTGGCCCCAAGATGGTATCCTCAGCACCATATATCTTTTCCTTTTCCTCAAATAACTGCATTCAAGGCAAGAAGTTACAAACCAAAGACACCAACCAACACATTGAGAGGAGGAGGTGTGGGGTATGATGGTGTTTGAGCCCCTGGTTCTAGTTCTCCTTGAGAGCTAATTCTATCCCTGCCTTTTTGCCAGTTTGATTAGAGATCACATTCTCCCTTTTTGTGTGAACAACTTTGCGTTTGGTCACTTGCAACCAATTGCTCACCAACATAAAGAATGTCCCTGGAAGAACTGCTGTACCTCCCCCTGCCCCACCCCCAAAAAATAGTATGAAAGTTGCTGAGAAAGAAAAACAGTGCAACCCCTGACATCCAGAAGCCAGCCTGGCACTCGCAGCTGGACCATGTTGTTCTCTTATTGGCCATAAATAATCTCACCAACCTCCAACAAGTTGACTCTGACACTATAAAGTGAGAAAATCTATGACTACTTCATAATTCTGATTACAGACAAAAATAAAGTCACTGTGCCACCCTCAAAATACTATAAACTCTCTTCTCTTAGCCAAGTGACTGCTATTTCTTTAGAAATTACAACTTCATCCTGTGCTTATCTCCCCTCCCTATAGATAAGATTTATTGAGATACCCAATCATAAAATTTCCCTTTTTCTGACAGCATCAAATCTAGAATGAACCTCTGCTTCCTCAGGTTCTCAATCACCCAAGGAAAACCCAAACCTATATGAGGATCTTTCTAGCATCTTCTTGCTGAGACACTCAATGGTTCCCCATGGTGTGTGTCCTCCTTCATTACAATGAGTCATAAATTCAACTTGTCAACTCCAGGTATGTTCCTGGTGGCTCTTGACTGGAAGACACTGACATTGTTAAAGTTTCCCTTTTTTTTTTTTTTTTAAGTGAGCTTCCTATAAAGCCATTTGTTTTCTATATTTTTTGGAAGAGACTTTATTTTAAAGAATAAAATGGTTGGAAGCTTGCAGAAGAACAAAAGAAATCATCTTAGCTGTCTATTTTAATTCTCAAATACCTTGGAAAGTGTAGTGGATCCTGTAGTGAACTGCCAAGATCTCCCCTTCAGGACCCAGGTACCTACTTTTACAGAGTGTTAGTTCCTGGTTGTTCGCAACTGAACCCCTTCCTTGGAATTGCTTTGGGGCAAAACTTTTTGCTTAAGGCCACACTTCCTTGCTGGGACTTTCTATATCCAGTGACTGGTTGATGTGAATGAATTGCGTTGCAGCCCCTTTGACTAGTTTTGTGTCAATTTTGTAAGGCCATTCTGGTTTCAGAGCTCCCTTGGGGTTTGCTAAGGCCTTGGTTGCAATTGCAATTGCATCGTAGTTCATCATTCTTTCTCTTCCCAGCCCAACTTATTTCTCTCCCATTATATCAGAGCACTCCTCCAAACCTACTGTATGTAAATCTCCATCCCAGAGTCCATTTCCTAAGGAACAAACAAGATAAAAGGGAGCTAACTAAGAATTCAAAACTGGCTGCCCAGAAATTCTCACAGAGAACTGACTTTCCCATCATTGAAAAGTCCCTTGACTCCTGCCCGATGTATTCAACAGGTTGTTCGCTTAACTGGTGGGGAGAAAAGTCACATAACAGAATCAGTTTCTCCCTTGAACAGAAACATGGATCAAGGCTAGAGAGTTGCAACAAGTAAGAATGGCTAATATCAACTAAGTAGTGTAATTAGTAGCCAATGGCCAATTGGTGGTCATGCTTTGTTATTGTAATACAAATTTGTGTATATATAGAAAAAATTAGTGCTTTAAATCCTCTTTTGTTATGTGAGAATAAGCCTGGCTCTTTGGACTGTGAAGTGATAAGTTATGCTCTTCTATTCAACTAGTTGTCACAACTAAGTCATATGTCCCAAGAGAGAATTCTATTATAATTTCTGTTTTTACCTATTGAAACCCATGAAGTTCCAATTTCAAAGTACTTTACCTTAAATCTAAATACCCCGGTCATGCTCTCTGCAACATGGTTTCATCTTCTGTAATATCCTTATTTTCTCAACACCAAATTTTTGTCTCCCTTCCCTATCTTCCATCATTGTATTCATTCTGCCATCTCCCACCTCACTCGCCAAAATCCTACCCACATTTAAAAGATCTGATCCTCTTCCTTGTGCAGGTCCATATTTGAGAATCCCTTCCTACCCTAACTCCTAGTGCCCCGTTTTCTACAATGTACCTCATATCCTTTGTAAAGTACAGGGTTTAGCACAGAGCTAGGCACACACAGCTTCTCCATGAATACTATATTTTTAACAGCTTTATTAACACATAATTTGTGTACCATAAAATTGTTTTATGTATGCAATTCAATAATTTTTAGTAAGCTAATGTAGTTATATAATCATTAGCATAACCCAATTTTAGAACATATTCATCATCTCCAAAAGATTTCTTGCGTCTTCTTGAAATTATTCCCCTCTCTGGCCCCTAAGCCCAGACAACCACTATTCTATTTTCTGTTTCTATAGAACACAAGAAATATTTTTTAAGGAGTTGATTTGAAGCATCTTCACATTTTCTAATGGTCACTTACTATTGAATCTCTTTTACAAATAACCTAAGGTAGGCATTTGAATAATTAGACATTGTTAAATAAATGGCATTAAAATCCCCCTCCTCATCAACAAATTGATTGTCTCTACTATTTATTTCAATCTAAAAGGTGTCATTTTCAGGTAAAATCTAAATACTTAGATTTATTTTAAACTCAATAATGTTGATTCAGCTGGGTTTTGGTTTGAAAGTAAAAAATAAGAAAGAGTTGGAGTGAACAGATTACATGATGGTACCCTGAAAGCACCCAAACATGTCAATTCACTGGTGGAAATTAAATAGGTCAGACAAACATCCTTTTCTGAACTCCTTTTGTCTTGAATACAAGATAAAAGGACTCCTGAGAATAATTATAAACGACAGCCTGCAGAAGTGCAGAGTGTTGCTTCCTCTGTAGGTCAAACACGAGTCAAGGCTTACACCTTTTATTAGTTTTACTTCTATTCAGTTACACAAGTCATGCCTTGTGTATCCTGGCTTCTTAAATATTAAGCAAGTTTTTAAAAAAGTACATTTTAACTTAATTTAAGTTGAAGCTATTTGATCAACTATCTCAGAAGCAAATACAAAAAAAGAATGAAAACAGTTACTTCTTGCCCTGCTTTTCAGAAATTGATGATATACTGATTAATTTATATTAATAATTAATTTAGAAATATTTCATTGAAGGTGAGAACACTGATACATAACATACAATGTGCATCAAGAAAAAAAGTAGTTATGATTTTTATTTTATGATGCCAAAATAAAGCAGGGTTGTTTCACAGGTAGAAACAAATCTTAACAAAAAAGTTATAAAGCAAGTGACTCGCGTGAGTATTGTGTATAATGTGAAAGGGAGACTGAGTCCTTCATACAGTCACATTGTTGGGAGACTGCAGGCTTCTTTAGGACCAGCAGTTCTTTGGATATTAATTTTTCCAGATATATGAGTTTTATGCTCCCTAAATTAAACAAATGAGTGCTTTAAGCATAGAAATTAACTCAGCTGTATAATTTCAACTCTCCATTATATTCAAATGCCAGAACTATACAAATTTTAAAAAACCATCCTTGAGGCAAAGATTTATATGATGGAAGCCAGCAATAAAGATCATCATTTTTAGTGAAAAAAAAAAAAGCCATTCTTGTCTATTTCCACTAATTCAAGTCTTTCTGTTGTAAAACAAAAATAAAACTTAAAATAATCATAAGGACTAATTTATACATAGCATATTATTTTATGGTATGATAGTATATTCTATGTGAAGGTATTATACCATGATTATCATCACTATTATATTGAAATAGCTAAGATTTTGTTTATCATTATAATTTTCAAGATAACAAGTCAAAGAATGTCAGTGGGATCAAGTGATTTGGCCAGGGTTATCTTCTGAGTCTGTGACAACGGGAGGACAATATTTTGAATCCACAAAGCCAAGCTACCAATTAACCTTCATGAAGTGAGCCTTTCTGCAATACTTTTAAGTATGAGAATTGTTTCTTTTAATACTTCTCATAGCAGAAATTCAAATATCAGGAAAATGTAAATATTTATTAAGCTAGTTATTTTATTAAGTAATCAAAATGAATTACAAATGTTTTCTGCTCTTGAGTCTGTATATTAAAATAGTATTTAACATTTAACAAAAGTAATACTGTGATAGTCACCATTAAAATATAAGCTTTACAATTGAAAAAATATTGTAATTAAACTTTTGAAAATATGGGAATTTATCTTACTCTTTTACAATTGAAATAGCATTGTGTCTATTAAAACAATTATTTTTTATTGTAATATGAGTGCATGCAAAAAACCCAAATGTAACTATCACAAACCCTTACATAACTAACTTTTCTTAAATGAAGAATATTTTTAAACTTTCTTAAGTTTTCATTGGCCTCAGTAACCAGTTGTGTACATTTCTTAGAACAGTATATTCCTATATGTTAATTTTTGGCCATATTAAGTCAATTGGTAAGAAAAGGCCTGAAATAAGAAGTCACATTTCCACAGAAGAGAGAGAATTGTGATCTAATACTCTCACCTATAAATATGAATAAACAGATTTACATTATTTTCAAGTTAAATTTACCATGACACTTTTTAAATTAGGGAAGTTGTTCCTTGTTTAATTTAGTCTTTTTTTTAAAAAAAATTATTTTATTTTTAATTAAAGAAATGATTTAAAAATTTCCCCCATCTACCTCCCCTCTCCCAATTTAGTCTTTAAATAAATTTAATGTACTGAATTTCTGGATCCAAGTGCTACTTGCAATTTATGATGAAAGGCATTTATCCGTTCTTTCTGAAGTGGCCAGTTCAAGATGCAGTGAGATTTAAACATTCCTCTTCGCAAACAGAGTGCATGATTCAATTTGTAATCTGGAATATCCTCAAGAAATATCAATATAATGGAATCCAGATTTTGTTCAATAGCTTGCTGAACTGCATGGTGCACCTTGAATCTAAGTAAAAAAAACATGTATGAATTCAGTTACATATTGACATACAGTTTTTAACAGCCAAAAGCTCTAAAATCTATAATTCCCCTTAGAATTTTTTTAAATCTGTCACTAAAAATTAGATTACATTTTTTTTTTATTTTTAAGATTATTTGAATTATGAGTGATAATATTAGTAATATTTGAAAGCTCAATTTACAAACAAGTATACACTTAAAATTTCACAATGTTCACCTACCTTTTGCATAATGGATCTTTTAAAAGATGCCGTGTTACAACAAAAATAATTTTTCTGCTTTTTTTGATGCTGTTAACAATTGCTTCAAGTTCAAGGACACCTGCCTGAAAGTCTCTCTCTTCCAGGCAAAATTTGAGAGTTTGATCTTTTTCTTCCATGGGGCAGAAGTGTTCCCAGACCCAACCTCTATCTTTATAAGCGTGAATTATATATGCTGCATATTCAAACTGCTCTGGGTGGCTGTCTATTTCTTTGAAACCAAGAATTCGATGCACTGAAACATTCCAATAAAAAGATATCCTCCAGCCTTCAAAATGGATGAGCAGTACCATAAAGATAAAAATCAATAAGATACTGGTATTTATCATAAAAAGGAGTTCAAAGGGGGCACTGTCTTTGCAGGGTGATATATCAAAAAGCATCACTGGGCAACCATGATACTGAGGCGGAGTATTACAGAGGTAATGGCTTGATAGCTCAGAGATGTTGGTATGAGTATTATTGATCCAATTAACAAACCAAGCAATGCTTTCACATGTACAATCAAATGGATTAAAGCTCATATCTAAATTACTTAGATTCTTGAAAACTGACCCAAAAACATCCTTCTCAACTGATGTTATGAGATTCTTCTGAAGGTTCAATGACTTTAGAGAGATCTGATGATCAAAAACAGATGGTGGAAGTATGTTTAAATTATTCAATCCTAAACTGATGCTCTTCAATTCAAACAAGTCCTTGAAGACCTCTGCTGGGATTTCATCAAAGCCGTTAGACTCTAAGTTAAGGACATGGAGGCGAGAAAGACCCTTTAGAAAATGAACAGGACCACCAGGATTTGCATGTTTCCAGAGCCGAGCTAAGTTGTTATGCTGCAAATCCAGAATTTCTAGTTTGTTGAGCCCCTCCAACAGTTCATCATTTATGTTGGCTATGTTGTTGTTGCTTAGGTCCAGAATGGTCAAGTTATGAAGAGGATGAAAAGGTGAAGGAGAGCTATCCAGGTTTTGAAGGGCCACTCTTCGAAGCATCAACTGTCGGAGGCTTGGAACCAAGGCAAAAGAATTGCTAGTCAGTTGTAGATATTTGTTGTAAGAAAGGTAGATTTCAACAATATTTTCCAGACCTCTCCATTCCTCTCCTGTGAGTTCTTGCCCAATTTCGTTAAGGCCGAGGTCAAGTACCTCTAGGTGGCCCAACCAAGAAAAAGCACCACTCTCTATTTTTGAGATTTTATTTTTGGTTAGGTTCAGTATAAGTAAAGGAGAACGAGCAAGTGATACAAATGTTTCATTTGTTAAAGTTCGCAAACTTGTGAAGGAGTTGGACAGACTTAAGTATTTCAGCTTAATTAGTCCTGTGAACGTATTGTTTTTTATACCTTGAAAGTTGTTATCTTCCATGTTAAGATACTCCAAACACTTCAGCCACTGAAAGGAAAGATCATCAATCTTGGGAAGCGAAGCAAGGAAGATGTTTTGTTTCATAAAGGATCCTCTCAAATTCAGGTATTTCACATTGAAAAGTCCATAAAAAGAGTGAGAAGACAAATGCTCTATATTGTTATACTCCAGGAAGAAATATTCTAGATGTGGAAGCCAAACAAAGGAATCATTGCCAATCACATTTAAGCCATTATAGGAAAGATCGAGCATGGTGAGATTTGTCTGTTTTAGTCCAGTAAAAGTCATATTGCTTGTTCTGTAAAGCTGGGTGTTGCTCAGGGATAGATTCTGAATGCTTGTGCCTGATAATTCCAAACAAAGCTTCTCTGTGAGACTGGGGCCCAGCTGGGCATTATTCAGAGAGAGACCAAATAATTCTCCAATTGCATGAAAACACCCTGGAGAGAACTAAAGATAGGGAGGGAAAAGGAAGTTAGTAACCAAAACACAACAGAGTTTACATGACCCTTGCAAAGCTTAAGCACAATTTTTAAATCAGTCTCCCTTCCTTCTCACCACCTTCTCTGGGTTTTCTCTCTGTCCTTCTAATACACAGCTCCTTACTCTGTGCCTGGAACACCACAACTGGCTCCAAATCCTTACCTCCCCTGGCCACAGGCTAATTTCTACTCAGCAGTCACAACTCAGCTTAGATGTCACTTCATCCAGAGCTTTCCCTGACTTCTTAGTCTAGATTAAGTACTCCTAGTGCTTTTACTTTATTCCACTGAGTAAATTGCGATTAAACTTCATAAAGTCGCCATTGAGGCAGAGCCTGTTTCTGTCTTGGTGACCACTATTCCCAGTGAACATTGTGGAACGAATGAGTGGACTTTATTTTGAAACAGTGACACTCACTTTCCCTTCTGTAAATCTGAGTTCCACCTGTCTTTGTCTTTCCAATAAGGTTTTCTCCTGACTTAATTTCTTTACAGTGTTTTCAGCTCCCTTCTGCTCTGCCCCCATCCCCTCACCAAGAAGCCTTGGCTGCTCTGGGACCCTGCACTGGAACAAGGGAACAGAAGGTGGGGAAGAAGGAATTCAGGGAAGACAGCAGCCAGTCTCTGGCCATTAAACACCAGGAGAGCGAAGAAGCTCTGATTTCTACTGTGTCATTTGTGAGATGTTAGGACTAATGGAAGAAAAGCTAGACATATAGAAGAAAGCGTGCTTTTTTACAAGTAAAATGAATTGAAATGCAAAGCAGAACATTATTAAAGTATTATAAATTTACATGATAGGATTATTTTACAGTAACTAAAATCAAGTTTCTGAATATTTCTTAGTGACATGGAGAATGTCCATGATAGAATGTTACTTTTTAGGTGGCAGGGTACACCATCACCCTCAGGGGCCCAATATTGCACAGCTAATAAGATAGGCTCTGGTCTAGCACTGGCAGAAACTCAGCTCAGTCAACAAGCTCATCACCTATAAGACCTTGAACAAGTTCCTTAATATTTCTTCATCTCAATTTACTCCTGTGTAGAATGATGAGAGGAATAAGTTGGTTATAGACTATATACAAATACAAATAAAGATATTGTCACAGTGGCTGACATATAGTTGAGTACTCTATGACTTTCAGCTACTGTTGTTTTCCTAATTACTTAGAGAAAAGCTAGAAATAAACATACCCAAAGGCTGACATTGGTTGTCTCTAGATTATGGGCTTTTGAATGATTTTTATTCCCCCCTTATTATTTATATATTTTATAAAATTCTAACAAATGTTCAAAACAGAAGAAAAATGCTGTTTCAAAATTAACATGGGTAGTTTACATAAAATATTTAATTATTATGTCAGGATAATTTTGTACGGTCTATTTTTATGTCTGAAATTTAATACAGCTTTAAAAATTTTGATATAATTTAGGATGTTCAATTTTCTCATTCTCAGTCTATAAAGGAATAAAATATAGAAATACCTATATATGAAAATGGTTAACAAATTGAAGGTCATAGATCCAAAAAAGAGAAGGTTAGTTAGGTATACCCCATTATAGGAAGGTTTTTATAACAATCTAATGCTAGTTATTTACTGAGCACTCACATGCCAGACACTGTGCTACATTCTTTATCATACAGTCTTATGGAGTCTTATTATTATGCCAATTTTCAAGCAGAGAAAACTTGAATAATTTGCCTGAGTACACAGTTATTAAGAGCTAAAGCCCAGACCGCAAGTCAGCTAACCCAACTCTAAAGCCTGTGCTTTTAACTATTATACCATTTTAATTTTTTTCAGAAATCTTGTGCTATAGATAGTATTAATTTCACTTTATAAGTGAGGGAATTAAGATCCAGAGAGGTTAGGTAAGCTCTTCAAGGTCAGAGTACGGGTCTGTAAATGGAATGGGGATTTCAACCCATTCTGTTTGACAGCAGAGCCCCAGCTTCTAATTGCTACCAAAGTCCCTTTCCTGGGAGAATGACATCAATGGCCCAATCAGTCAGTGTGAAGGATTTTAAAAGACATGTCAAATGTTATCACCTCTTTCTATAGGGAACTTAAGATTTCTATTTGTGTGACATAATTAGGGACTGCCCACACTTAAAGTTGGAACAGAATAATTTTACCTTACTTCTTACCTCTTTGATTTGATTTGATGACAACTCTAATTTTCTTAAAGAAGAATTGCCAAGGAAATCGAGTTCTTCACGTCTTAGTACATGAATTTTATTATTTGATAATAGAAGCTTTTGGAGATTTTCCAGTTGGAGCTGAGTTCCTAATTTAGTAGATGACAAACCATTATGAGATAGGTCTAATTTAATTAAATTCTGAAAGGAGAAAAAAATATGTATATTAGTTATAGTCTTGCCTTCAAAAAAGGTTTTAGTCAATGTATATGAATCTTATAAATAACTCATTCTGACATATTCTACTGTCAGAAAACTAATAAAAGCTTTATTGTGATTGAAAATGCCATTTTTGCATGAATTTGCTTTCTTACATCATGAATCACTTTGTATCTCCTACCAAAATAAAAGGACTTAAGCTTACTTATTCACAATATAAGAAATATTCATAACAAGCATTTCTTTATAATAAGCATTTATTTATGATGCAGAGAATATTTGTGTAGTTTATCGAACATATAGTGTCATGCATCAGCCTTGAAACTAAACAACTACAACAAAAACAAGATGTTTTCTTAAACAGTACAAGTAGAACTTAGTCATCCATGAAATTATACTGAGAATGATTGATAGTTATATAAAATTAATTTTTGTTTGTTTTGTTGTGAGATGTTTTTCATTTTATGATATGATAACTTACAAATCAAGAAAAAGGTAAGGAAAAGCTGACATGTGTTAGGCAAAATCTTCTGTGATGTCTGTTAAAGAGGACAAGACTTTTATATATGTTTTAAAAATAAAAATAACATTTTGTCAATGATTAACCAGATTTTGAGGTCTTTGTATCCAAAGACATTTTGTCCACATCAGAATCTAAGAAAGCACATGAAAGAATTTGAAATGCCTTGCAAGAAATCATTTTATATATGTTTCTAAGAATATTTAAATTTACATGTTATTTTTGGCATCTAGATGAAGAAAACAAAGACTTTTGAAAATGGTTTTAATTTAAGAAAAACACTTAATAATTATCTCAGATTTAGGAGTAATAAATACATTTTTCAGACTTAAAATTCAAGCAAGTTACTTAAAAGAAAAAGTACCAGCCACTGGAAAAGCAATATTCTAAGGAGACTTCTACAATCAAGAGTAGGTAATTTTTAGTTGAACAATTTGCCATGTATCAATGCGTCAATTTTATTTAAGTTGGAATTTGGACTTGATATTTTTTCATTATTTCGAGTATTAACTCGGCACTTTGAGCACTTTTTTGCTGTGTTTCTCATGGGATGTTCTGATTTTTCTCTGATTTCTACCTCTTGAATCTAAGTTCTATTTCAAATGGGAGAAAGCAAGAGAGGCAGTTCTTTAAAATTAAGATTAAAACTGATAGAAGATGACATTTTCCTCTTACCTTCAAATTTTTAAAGGGATTATTTTGAATTTTCTGGATTGAGTTGGACTTTAGATTGAGTTCAACCAAATTCATACAGAAGATAAAGGTTTTATCAGAAAGCTTAGAGAGCTCATTGTTTTGGAGGTTCAAAATTTCCAACAAGGGGAGTTTTTGGCACAATTCTGGCTCCAGTTTTGAGATGGTATTAAATCCTCCATCCAAGACAGAAAGTTGGCTATATCTTGTAAAATTGGCAGGTGGTAATTTTCTGAGTTGATTATGGGTAAGATTCAACACTGTTATGTTTTCTGGGAGGTCGTCAGGTATTTGAGTCAACTTCAGATGACTGCAGTCAGCTACTTCATGCCTCACAGCACATTTCTTGGGAGAAGATGCACACAGTATCCAAAAGGGCAACAGTCCCAAAAGAGAAGAAATATGATAGAACAGTCTCCATCTCATGATTCCACCCTATAAAAGAAACATAAAAAAACAATAGATAACATTAGTGACACCATCTTTCACATGCATTGGTATATAATATTCCTTATAAAACATATAACTAAATGTGACCATCTTTTCACTATAACTCTTATGATATACAAGTCTGTGTTATGCAAGTAGTATATTGTATGGAAATAATTCAAACGGTACAGAAGACAAAATAGAACATACACTCTCCATCTCCACCCCAGTTGCAATGTTCCAAGGTAACCTCTTGATAATTTCTATTTTTCATTCTCATGGTCATCTTCACAAACCTAAATAATATGCATCTGCTTCTATATTTCCATTTATTCACTTTAAGTATTTTCTTCCCACTATAAAGATAACTTAGTTATATTATTTCCTCATCATTTACAATTTTTCTTTAGTTATTTTAAATTTAATCTATTGTCACATTTATCATTTTAAAGACTATATCTAAAACTCTATTTATTGATCAACCAACTTTAGACAAAATCTCTTGACTTCTCACCTCATGACGTAGAAAATGTATATCCCTGTATTTTCTACACACTTGTTCTATCCTTACATTTCCTAAAGCTGTGAGCTATAACATTGCTCGACATCGTCAAGATATAGTTTTAGCATTCATCTAAAGTTATGATAAGTCAGACATACTTGGTATACAAAATATTCAGAAAATCCAAAGTTGATAAATATTATTTACAATTTTATAATTATGTAAATAGACATTTACTGCAAAATCAGGAAGATATAGAGAAAAATAGCAATTAAGAGAACAAACCCTGGAATTACACCCTCTTAATTCTCATCCTAGAATATCTGCTTTGTAGCCTCTGCCAAGCGAATTCATTTCTCAGGCCTTAGTTTCCTCATCTTGTAAGTGGAGATAAGCAGAGTAGCTTCTCCATAGGTTGTTTTGAAGATTAAAGAAAATAAGTCTTACAGTATCTGGAATAAAGCAGCATTTAATATTATTAGTATTTTTATTAATCAGTACAATAATCCATGATTTATAAATTGATAATTATAACTATTTATTTGTAACTTTTTACTTTAGAAAGAAAATCTATACAAAATAAATTATATCAAGAAAAAAATCACAGCTATTAAACAAGAAGGAAATGGTAAAGAGAGCCAAGCATGTGAAATAATTGAAATTCAAGAAAATTCATGATGGTTAGGAAGATTAAAAAAGATCCTTATCAACTCAACCTTTGATTAGATGGAGAAATGCAGGACAGACTCCTGCTGTCTTCACAGGCTGGGAGGCAACCAGTATCTTCCCTGAACTACAAATGATCTTCATTTAAGGAGGCCAGATTCCTTTAAAGGTGCTCTGTTTTTCAGTTTCATTTTAAAGAAGAAAAAAAAAGCCACAAATTATGAGGAGTCTATGGGTCATTTCACCTTACTATCTGGTCTAAAGAGTGGAAGTAAAAACACACTTTATCAGATGGAAAAGACTCAGCAAATGCTAGGCAGAATAAGTGAAAAGGAAAAATACACAGAGGAAATCTTATGAAACTTAAGAATTGTGATTATTCATTAAAAACAAAAATCTTAAAATCTTCACAGGATAACATGTGAAGAGATCTGATTGATACAAAAAATTTTCTCAGCAACATCAGCCACTGGAAAACAATAGTAATAAGCTTTCAGAACATTCGGGAGAAATTATTTTGAATGTAAAATTTTATTTCCAGATGAACAATTAAAGATAATGGGGGAGGGGAAGTATTTTAAGATAGGCAAAATTCAATAAGTTTATAACTATGTAACTCATGAAAAAAGCTATTTTTGAGTGTGCTTCAGTAAAATAGACACAAAAATACAGTTAGAGGATGAAATGAGAGTGAAAACAAGTAGTTGAATGAGACATAACAGAAACAAAGAAAGCTGAAAAGAAATGAAAAACAGAATCACTTGGCCTTGCAATTTTGGAAAGACTTCTCAGGGCGCATAGGCTTATACTTCTCTGTCCAAGGGACAGACAATATTGCATCATGTTTTGGACACAGAGTTTGGAGCCAGACTACTTAGAGTTACCACTAGTTACAGTTTGGCTTATATAGTTTGGACTGTAAACTTTTCATTTTTTTTCCTCCTAAATTTATACTCATACACTGTATACAGACACACGCCAACACAAAATCATATTATAAAGTTGGGAGACAGCTTCCTGAAACTAGTACTAGCCAAGGCTGACTCCATTTCCATCAGACTTAACCCATATTCACCACTGCAAATTTCTGATCCTCTTATACATCTGAACCTCTTTCCACGTCTCATCTTTCTTCCTTTTCCTTTATTAGGCCAAAGAAAGCCATTTTCTTATTCTTAGGAATAGCTGAAGTGTTTTTTCTTTTCAAGCACATTATCATAAAATTAGCAAGACCTGTCTCTTCTCTAGCCAAGAAAACTGAGAAAAAGAGAAAAGCTGTTTTAAGTTCACAGGGCGTTGTATCTTTAAGACAAAGTTGTAATTTTTTAAAAAAATTTAAATTTATTTAACGAAATCCAATACGATTAAGAAGGCATATATATCAAAGTTGTGATTTTTAAAAAAAGTCTGTTACAAAATGATTTCCATAGCTACCCTAATGTATGGAACTCTACAAAAAAAAATTTTAATTACTACATAAATGTTTTATCATGTTAATTAGAAATTGTTGCTGTTATTTGTACTATTATAATACACTTCTCCCCATACCTGTATCATCTCCCTTTTCTTCCATTCTTCTTGTTGAATGGTTCTGACTAGATTTCAAATACCAGATCCAGTAAAGACCAAAGTACATTAAAACCAACATGCTTTCTAGCTTTACAAATGTGAGAGGTGCTATCCCAATAGGAATTTAAAGTATATATCTTCACTTACTCTGACCACAGGTGATCATTCCTTTTTTTCATTAGTCCAAATCCAGGCTTTTTCATCAGACAAGTGTGGCAAGTTTGCTGCGATTTTGAAAGTGAAACTAAAGTTTAAAAGAAAAAAAAAGCCTTTTATAATTGGTGCATTCTAAGAAGGGCAAAGAGAATAAGCCCCAAATGTCAGCAAGAGACATTTTGAACTGCTTCTTAAGAATGTCTTGTTTTTTTTTTTTTTTTTTTTTTTCTGCTTCAGGTGCAGTCCCCTGGGTTTCATTGAAAGGGTCACAGATTTAGCAACAGAGAAAGATAAAAAAGTGCAACTTCACCACTTCATGTGGGCAAGGCTAGCTCGTACTCAGAAGTTAATGGCTATCTAATCTAACTGAGGTTGAATTCCTCTATCTTTTTACCAAAGTCTGATGTGAAACTGTCAGAATTGAATGGTGTGTGGTCAGAGGGACAGAAAAAACAGTCCCTAATCAAATCTAAGTACTTCCATTTCTCTGATCTCACTTTCTCTTCTTAGCAACACTGTAAGATAAATAATGCAGAAACCAAACTTTTGATCAAAGAAGAGACCAAGTTTCACAGTAGAGAAAAAGCTCTCCATGGCAAAACGAAGGGCCAGCCTGATTCATGCCACCCCACTTTCCATAGTGAGAACCTGTTAGGGAACAGATAGATATGCCCAGAGAAAGTTTAGATTCACTATTTAGTTTTTAATTAGTTTCTCTGACTCCAACTAGTTCATGGAATGTGCTTGTCAAAAAATGAACACATTGTGGATATAATATGACATAATATTATAGCTATACTGATATGTAGTAAAATTGGCAGGAACTGTAGAGATCACCTAATCCAACTTCCTTGTTTGACTAGTGAGGAAAATGAAACCTAGCAAGGATTTGCCTAAGGACATAATGGTTATACAAACAAGTAAAGTAACTTAACAGCCTGGAACAATGGAAACATGTTACTAGCTTGACTTGACTGCAGAATTGAGAGCAAGAAATAAGTTTGTGTCAGGGTGCAAAATGAGCTCTGCTGGGCTCTAGTCTTAACTGTACCACTTTGTGGTGTGGTTACTAAGCTTGTGGTTACACTTTTCTAGTTTTCAATTGTCATATCAATAATAAAATACCACAAAACAAACAATGCTTGTCGAATGATCTTCCACATTGACTTTGTGACCCTTTCAGTGAAACCCAGGGAACTGCATCTGAAGCAGGGGGGAAAAAACTAAGACATTTTTAAGAAGCAGTTCAAAATGTCTCTTGCTGAAATTTTGGCTTATTTTCTTTGCCCTTCTTAGAATGCACCAATTATAATTATCCTGAGTCAATGCTTGTCCTCTGTATCTATCCATTGGGATGTGCAGTAAAATATTGCTAGTATTTACAAGGTTTCTTCTCAGTTCGTTGCCGTTGCTTGAAGGCAAGACAGTGTACATGTTATGTATTACAGCTCTCCAGCCATTCTTCCATGATAGACTATTACTTTGGACTCCAGTGAACCAGATTTCTTTTTAGTATTCAGACCGTTGCATGATCTTCCACATCGACTCTGGACTTGTCATATGACTAGCTGGCCAATAGGGTATTACTAAACAGAAAGCAAGCCTGCTTAGGATTTACCTTCTTCCATTTAGAAGTCACTATGTTTGTAAGAAGTCCAGCCTAACCTTGTGCCAAAGCACCACAGAGGAGAACAGGCTCTGGCCAATAGCTCCAGCTGAATACCCGGAAGACAGTCAGTGTCAACTTGTTATTCATATGAGCAAAACATACTGGAAGCGAATTTCCCAATCCCAGTTGAGTCACCCCGGCTGATGTGACATGGATCAGTGACAAGCTGTCCCCAAGTCTTGTCAAAATTCGAGAAAAGTAAACAAATAACTATTATTTTAAATTAAAGCAAATTGGAATAATGTGTTAGGCATTATTATGGCCTTCAAAAAATGCTTTTTTATTGATGATCCCATGATTCAATAATCAATTTAGGCTTAATGCTGATTCACATCCAGATATTAACAGTCCTTAATTCTTGGTCATAGGTGCTACAGTGAAAAAGCTCATTTTTCCTTTTTTAAGGAAATTAAATTCAAACTATTTATGATATATGTCCATAAATGTAAATTAACAAGCCCAATATTTACTGCTTTTTTATAGTGTGATAGATCAGCTAGTCTCAAAATAAAGATGAAGCTGCATTATTTCTAGGACAGCAGGGATCTACAAAATTCTAGAAGTTAAAGTCCCTTAAGTTTACTAAGTTTATGATAATTTTACTAAAATTTATAAATTTTAGTTTCCTTCTTCAACCTGATGGAGTACTCTTTTTTTAAGAGAATTAATTAAGGTGATATATATAGCGTCTAAAAGAATGGCTGGAGAAAACAGCAAGTTACACTGGAATTGATAAGCAGATAATAATTAGTAATTTATTATTTGCATATTTATTAAACTATAGACCCTTGTCCTCTGCCTGCTCCTAATAATAATTTTTAATCACCTAGTCATTGTATTTAAAGGACAATTACAGCCATTTTAATGCTAGGCAAATAATTTTTTGATAATTGAAGATAGTGTATAATCACTAGTCATTTCATTTTAATGTTTGTAAAGGAAGGTTCAGTTATGGTTTTTGTGACCATCATCATTATCAACATCTGTAATACTAGACAGCTCAAGGCTATACGAGACAGTGTTTATAGACTCCTGTATTAGTTAATTTAGATATGAAGATTGCATCTTTGCAATTCTGAGAACATATATAGGCAGCTGAATTTGTGTGGCAAACAGCAGACTATGTGAAAAGTCAGATTCATATTGGACAACACAATAATTACACTGTTGCCAGACTCCATGAGTTCCAAAGAGAGAACTAATTATTGAGGAATATTTAAAGTTGTGCCAGCACTGAATACACTTGTTAGGGAACTACTGGGTATTTAAAAGAGTCAATATTGTGCACAGGTTTAATTGTGAATGGCTCTTAGGAATTTTAGAAAATGGAATTTTATTAATGGAAACAAGGAAATTAGACTAACCAATCTTCCCAGTGTTAGCAGGAAGCCAAAGTAAGATCATAGAATATATTTTTCATCATTAAAATTTTTCATGGGTTTATAATGTGATGAATATATTATGGACCTATATAAATAATTAAATTTACCACAGAACATTAGCTAAACAGTTATTTTATACTGTACTCAAGGGTCTCCCTTTCACAGCCACTGTTCAGACAGGACATGATCTTGCTCTATATTATCTGAAATTCTAGAAGGCATTTCTCTCTTTTTTTTTTTTTAACTCTTTCCCTAAAGTAGAGGTACAGTTCCTCTTACCAGTGTTATTTCTATTTCTTCTCATATAACATCAGAGGACTTAAATTAAATTCAACCAAACCACAAACGCTGCAGAAACCTTAAAGAGGAAATAACACTATTTCTTTTCTATTACTCTCACTGATGTTTACTAAGCAGGATTGAACTTGAACTTCCCTTCTGAAAAAAAAAAAAAAACCACCAACTTTTGACACACAACCTGAACTTTTATTTATTTAATTATTTGTTTATTTATTCATGTAATTTTATAAGGTCGTTGAAAAGTGGTAATACCTTTCTGTCTCTCATAAACCAATCTGTGAAATGGGTTAGTATGAATAGAGTCTTTCTTACCCTCCTTTATTGACATTTTTATGATATGGCTAAAAGCTCTTCAAACCATATGCCTTGAATTTGATATTTATTTATTAAAATAAAAAGTAAAATTCTAGACCCAACTTCACTATCATCCTATGCTTTAAACATGCTCTTTAAATTGGAATAAACCGATGTCCACTAGGCATCTAATTAATACAGTAAAAAATGTCAGACAAAATCATTAAATAATCACACTTAAGACAAAGAAGTTAAAAGTATAGAAAACAAATACAGGTTCTCCCGGCAATTCAAAAATAGAATGTTCCTTTGAAAACTTTTCTAAGCCAAAATGGCATAAAGAGAAGCAGCAGTTATCACTAATTTAATATGGAAAATTTTTTGAGCATTCTCAGGCCCAAAACATAACCTACTAAATCATATCAAATAATATATAAAACCTAAAATAACACTAGCATATAATAAAAGCAGGAATAGTATAATAAATACACGGCCTGTATAAAGTTGAAATAAGGTATGTACAGTGTAGTTTTGTTTATTAAAAAGACTGATTTTTTTTATGTGTAAGATAAATTAATGGAACATCATGCTTTGTACACTCATCAATCTGCTCAATCAATAAACTTTCTTTTACCCATTATTAGATGCCAAATAAAAGACCACTTTGCTACTAGCAGAACCCATAGTAACTTTGGTAACTTCAAAATTCTTTCTCTTTGGACACATACAAATTCAATACACATACAATGTCTTTATTTTGTTCACCACAACTGAATAGTTTAGTTACATCCAGTTTTATAGTAAGTGTGACATCTTTAAGAATGCTCTTTGGCTTTTCTGATACCTTAAGACACATCTTGATATAAAATAAATTGAGATAAAGTTCAAATATTCACACAGTTCAAAGTTATAACAACTAAATGCTGAAATACTGAGTACAGTTTTCAGGAGGAATAGCCTTGGCTATGCTATTCTGCTTGCTTGGTTGGGGTGCGTG
This sequence comes from Macroglossus sobrinus, assembly GCA_004027375.1. Lineage (NCBI taxonomy): Eukaryota > Metazoa > Chordata > Mammalia > Chiroptera > Pteropodidae > Macroglossus > Macroglossus sobrinus. Next base: position 746,473 of record PVKZ01000374.1, read on the forward strand.
CTGCCTCTATAATGGCTCATTGCAAAACAAAGGCTGAATGCTATTTTTGCTTTTCACCCTTTTTCATAAAAGCAAAACTCCTCTTTAGATTTCTTGCAGTTAGAAAAAACAGGCTCTAATGAAGTTCATTTGTAAGAGAGAAGTGGCTTGACATCAATTTTCAAAAAGCAGAGCATACTTGTAATAACTTACTGTAATCATATTGAACTGGTCACTGGTCAGAATTAGTGCTCACGAAGATTGACCTTCATTTTATAATGCAAATTCTGAATCAACAGGGGAAATGAAAAAGAAGGCCCAGGTTGGAAGGGGTGGATAATTGTTTTTGGTCATACTTCTTCTTTTTACCTAAGGAGAAACTTAATCTGTATCATGGGATTATTTATAATAAGAATATGAGAATTGGCTCTTAAAAAGTGAGAAGTAAAAGAGGAAGGGGTGTGGGGAGGGGGAAGGTTACTATGAAAAAAATTTGGAGATAAAATACATAAATCTGAAAAAATTCAAAAGGTTCCATTATGGTGTTTACTGCCTATATAAAATGATAGTCTTATTCTTCATTTTATATAGAAATAAGCTTATATAAGAGTTGAATGCACATGTTAATATCATCAAAAGAAATGATAACTTTTTTTTCTTTATGTGTTATTTGTCCAAATTACTACCTGGTTTATATATTTTTTATTATTTGTTTGTAAGAGCTTATGATGAAAATTAGCATTTCTTTTAAATACATTGCAATTTTTTTGCCTGATATGTTGTCTGCTTTTGATTTTTTTTTGAGTCTTTTTTTTTTTAACTACACAAAAGTTTCTCAAGGGAATGATGTCAGCAAACTGGCAGACTAGGAAGCTTTGAGGCTTTGTTCCATGGAAATATCAAAACACATCAAGAAACAGGCTGAACTAACCTTACAGTAGCTCTGGAAAGCAGTTAAAGATCTACAGTAGCCAAGTGAATGCCCAGTGAAGAAAAATTTAACTTGAAAACTATAGAAAATTTCATGGTATTTTTATTCACTGTTGCCCTACCACCTTCTCAGTTCAGCACAATCTTCATTTGGAAGATTCATCAGCTCTATTCTTAGTTATCTCCCTTGAATTGGAGATTGTAGAGTAAACCTTCTTGGCCACATTCTAACCTATCTGGGGAAGGTCTGGTCTCTGCTACATCTAACTTGGATCTCAGGCTAGGGAAAAAGCAGCAGCCACTGCATATGAAAGCTTCAAGAAGACCACTACATATGGGGCAAGAGGTTATAAGTAAAGACATACAGTAGAACATCCAAGGCCCTGAGAAGAAGCTGGATGAGGCTCTTTGGGCTATTAAGGCATTCAAAAATAGCCATGTATCAGGAGGAATTGAGAAAATCACATACAAGCCCAGGCTAGAGACATTCTCAGAAAAGACCTGAGAGAACCTTAAGCTTCCACCTTGAGCTGATTCCTAAGCTCAGAGCAGACCCACTGACACAGCACAGAGCCAGTTTGCAAGAACTGGAAGAGACGGTTATTTTTTCAAATGCCCAATTTTTAACAAAAAATTATAAGACATACCAAAATAAAGGAAACATGGTTTGTTCAGAGAAATGATATAAATCTCTAGTTTCTGTCCTTAAGAAAACACAGACATTGGATTTATTAGTTAAAGACTTTAAACAAGCTTTCTTGAATATGTTTACAGAGCTAAGCTTAAACACAAAGGACTAAAAGAAATCAGGTAAATGATAAATGAACAAAATGAGAATATCAGCAGAAAAATAGAAATTATAAGGGGGAACCAAACAGAAATTCTAAAGCTGAAAAATATAACTGAATTGAAAATTTTACTGGATGATTCAACAGCAGATTTGAGCAGATAGAAGACAGAATCAAACCTTGTGAAAGTGACGTTAGAAGCATGGCGGCTTAGGGATCTCACCCTGATCACTCCCCTTGAAATTGCAACAAACCAAACACCTACAATTCAGTAGATAACACCCAGCCTAGCACATGAACATGCCAGAAATCTGTGCATCAGAGTATCTGAAGACGGGAAATATGTGAGCAGGGAAGAGTAAAAGAGTCAGGTGCTGTGGAATGCATCCCGGAACTCCCTGCAGGATGAGGGATAGGGAGGAATTACATGGCTGTTTTTTAACTCTTCAAAGTCCCAAGCAGTCTTGCCTGAGGGATCGTCATATTCCACATAGCAGAGCCCAGTGAACAGTGCAGAAAACAGGGCCAGGACTACATAAAGAGGGGCAACAGTTGTGTTTTAACATTTACCATTGCCAGGCAGAAAGCTGAATCACAGAGCCTGGTTGCCTCTCACCACCTTCCCAGAGAACACCTCCCTGTACCCTACCAGAGCTTACAGCAGGCCCCAGCGCTGTACCTGGTAATTGGAACAGGACAGGGACTTCAAATACTCTTCAGAAGCTTGGATCTCCTTCACCGTTCACATTCTCCTTCACCCTTCACATTAGCCCTGGGACTAAGGCGACCTGGTAACAGAGGAGACACACAACTCCTCAGGGAATAAAGGACATGCCCAAAAGCAGAGATCTATGAAGACAAGGTTGTGCAGGAGGCTTGGGCACCACTACCCTCTTCTTATCAACCTACTAAAGAGAAATCACTCTGAAAAATAATACATTTAAAAAAAAATAAAGCAGCACATTTTCATAATGTCTAGGCAGAGAAATAATTCATCAAACACCATAAACAACCAACATGACAAAGCAGCTCAGACATAAAATGAAAAGTCTCTAGAAAATAAATTAGGGATATAGAAATATGCAATTTAAATGACAGAGAATTCAGGATTGCACTTCTGAAAAAGCTCAATGAGATACAAGAAAATTCTGATTAACAGTTCAGTTATCTCAGAAACAAAATCAATGAATAACAGAAGTACTTTACCAAAGAGATTAAAACTCTAAAAAAGAACTAAATAGAACTGCTGAACCTGAAGAACTCAATAAAAGAGATGAAGAATAAAATAACAAGCTTAAGAAATAGAACTGACCAGATGGAGAAAAAAATTAGTGATATCAAAGACAAAATTCTGGAAATGATACAGATGGGAGAAGAGAAAGACTTGAGGGTGAAAAAATGAAAGAACTCTACAAGACTATCTGACACCATAAGAAAAAGCAATATAAGAATAATTGGTATACCAGAAGGAGAAGAGAGGGAGAAGGGAACAGAGAGCATATTTAAATAAATAGTTGATGAGAATTTCCCAAACCCATGGAACAAACTGGATCCTTGAATCCAAGAAGCAAATAGAACAACTAATTATCTCATCTCAAAAAGGCCTCCTCCAATACACTTTATATTAAAACTGTCAAAAATTAATGGAAAAAAAAAAGAATTCTCAAGGCAGCCAGGCATAAGGAGACATTAACTTATAAAGGAAAACTCATTAGATTGTTATCAGACTTTTTAGCACAAAAAGTCTAGGAAGGAGTGAAACTAAATATTCAAACTATTGAAAGAGAGAAATTACCAACCAACAATAATATATTCAGCAAAGTTCTACTAACAGAATGAAAGGGAGAAACTGACAAAAACACAGTTATAGTAGGGGATCTAAATACCACACAATCAGCTATGGATAGATTATCCAAACAGAAAATCAATAAGAAAATATCAACTTTAAATGATACATTAGACCAATTGGACATAACCAACATGTACAGAGCCTTTTGTCAGAAACCAACAGATTATTTGTTCTTCTCTAGTGCGCACGAATATTGTCAAAAATAGATCACATGTTGGGACACAAGACTAGCCTCAACAAATTTAAGAAAACTGAAATCATACCAAGCAGATGCTCTGAGCACCATGCTTTAAAATTGTATATCAATTGCAAAAAGAAAATGGAAAAAACACACAAATATGTGGAGATTAAACAATATGCTATTAAAGAATGACTGGATCATAGAAAAAATAAAAGCAGAGATTAAGAGATACACAGAAACAAATAAGAATGAAAATACAATGTATCAAAACTTTTGAAACATGGCAAAATCTGTAATAAGAGGGAAGTTTATATTATTACAAGCTTATCTCAAGAAACAATAAAAATCTCAAATAAACAACCTAACATTATGTCATAAAAAACTGAAAAAAGAACAAATGAAGCCCAAAGTCAGCAGAAATAAGGAAATAATAAATATTAGAACAAAATTAAATGAAACTGAGAATGGAAAGACAATAGCAAAAAGTATTGCCAAAAAAAAAAAGTTTTTTTGAGAAGATTAATAAAATTGACAAACCCCTGGAAGAGAAAGGACACAAATAAACAAAGTCAGAAATGAAAGTGAAGTTACAACAGATACCACTGAAATACCAAGTGTCATACAAGAATACCATGAAAGATTATATGCCATCAAATTCAATAACCTAGGAGAGATGGACAAGTTCTTAGGAAAATACAACCCTCCTAGACTAAGTCATAAGGAAGTGGAAAACCTAAATAAACCAATCAACAGTAAGGTAATTGAAACAATCATCAAAAACTTCTCAATAAGTAAAAGTCAAGAACCAGATGGTTTCACTAGTGAATTCTACCAAAATTCAAAGATGACTTAATACCTGTTTTTCTCAAATTTTTCAAAAAAATTGAAGAAAAGGCAGTACTTCCTAACTCATTTTATGAGGCCAACATTACCCTGACACTAAAACCTGGTAAAGAAAACACCAAAAAAAAAAAAAAAAGAAGAAGAAAACTATAGACCAATATCTCTGATGAATGCAGTTTTTAAACAAAACACTAGCAAATCAAATAGAGCAATACATTAAGAAGATATACATCATGATCAAGTGGACTTTATTCCAGAGGCATGGGGATGGTTTAACATATGCAAATTGATTCATGTCATATGCAAAATAAATAAAATAAAAGATAAAAATTATATAATCATATCAATAGATGCAGAAAAAGCATTTGACAAGATATAGCATCTGTTTTTTATTAAAACACTTAATAAAATGGGCATAGAAGGAATGTAACTCAACATAATAAAGGCCATATACGCAAAATCCTCAACTAACATCATACTCAATGGTGAAAAACTAAAAAACCTTTCCTTTAAGGTCAGGAACAAGACAAGGCTGTCCACTGTCACCACTATTACTCAATTTAGTATTGGATGTCCTAGCTAGAACAATTAAGCAAGAGAAAGAAATAAAAGGTATCCAAAATGGGAATGAAAGAGTCAAATTGTCACTTTTTGTAGATGACATGATTCTTTATGTAGAAAACCCTAAAGCCTCCACCAAAAAAACTATTAGAAATAATAAACAAATACAGTAAAGTTTCAGGATACAAAATTACTGTATAAAAATCCATAGCATTCTTATACACTAACAATGAATTTTCAGAAAAACAAATGAAAAGAACAATTCTTTTTGAAATTGCAACAAAAAGAACAAAATACCTAGGAATAAAAGCCTAACAAAGTCTGTAAGGGACCTATACACTGAAAATTGTGAGAAATTGAAGATGACACAAAGAAATGGAAAGATATTCTGTGTTCATAGATTGGAAGAATCAACATCATTGAAATGACTTTACTACCTAAAGCAATATACAAATTTAATGCAATTCCCATCAAAATCTCAAAGGCATTTAAAAAAATAAAACAAAAATCAGCAGATTTGTATGGAAGCACAAAAGATCCCAAACAGCCAAAACAATCCCGAGAAAAAAAGAATGAGCTAAGGGTTTCACTCCACCTGACTTCAAATTATAGTACAGAGCAAGAGTAACCTAAACAGCATGATATTGGCAGAAAAACAGACACAATGAAACAGAACTGAGATTCCATAAATAAATCCCCCCCATATATAACAGCAAATAATTTTGACAAAGGAGCCAAAAACAAACAATAGAGAAAGAAAATCCTCTTTAATAAATAGTGCTGGAAAAATTGGAAAGTCATATGCAAAAGAACGGAACTAGACTGCTATCTGTTGCCATACTTCAAAATGAACTGAAAATGGATCACAGACCTGAATATAAGACCTTAAACAATAAATTACATAAAAGAAAATATAGGTACTAAACTCATGGAACTTGGAATTAGAGAAGATTTTATGAGTTTACCTCAAAGACAAAGGAAGTAAAAGCAAAAATAAGTGAATGGAATTATATCAAACTAAAAAAGCTTCTGCACAGCAAAAGAAACCATCAGCAAGACAAAGAGACAAAAAACTAAATGGGAGAAGATATTTGTAAACAACACCTCTGATAAGGGACTAATGTCAAAAATATACAAAGAACTTATATGACTCAACAATAAAAAGAAAACCTAATTACAAAATAAGCAGAGGATGTGAACAGACACCTCCCAAGAAGACATACAAATGGCCAACGGACACATGAAGAGTTGCTCAACTTTACAAGCTGTTAGGGAAATGAAAATCAAAACCACAATGTGATACTGCCTCACACCTGTTAGAATGGCTATCATCAACAGGACAAGAAGTAACGAGCGTTGGAGGGGTTGTGGAGAAAAAGAAACCCTCTTACACTGCTGGAGGAAACATAAATTGGTACAGTCACTATGGAAAACAGTATGGAGATTCTTCTAAAAATTAAGACTAGAATTATCATATGGCCCCACAATCTCTCTTCTGGGTATTTACTCAGAAAACTTGAAAACATTTATTCACACAGATATGTACACCTTGATATTCACAGCAGCGTTATTCACAGTGACCAAGAGATGGAAGCAACCTAAGTGTCTTTCAATAGATGATTGGGTAAAGAAGATGTGGTACATATATCCAATGGAGCAAAGATGAAATGCTATGACAACATAGATGAATTTTGAGATAATCATGCTAAGCGAAATAAGTCAGACAGGAAAAGTTGAGAACCATGTAATTTCACTTATATGTGGGATATAGAACTGAAAGCAACAAACAAATATGATGACAGAGACTCATGGACATGGACAGTAGATTAGTGGTTACCAGAGGGAAAGCGAGGAGGGGGAAGGTAAATAGGGGTAAGAAGAGTCAAATATATGATGACGAAAATTTAACTTCGGGTGGTGAACACACAATCAATATACACATGACATATTATTGAATTGTACACTTGATGCTTATATGATTTTATTAGTCGATGTCACCTCAATAATTTTAATTTAAAAAAAGAAGACAGAATTAATGAAGTTAAAGACAAGAGAGTTGAAATTATTGAGTTTGAGGAACAGAAAAGAAAAAAGAATGAGGAAATGTCAATAGGGCCTAAGAAATTTGTGGGACTCTATAAAGTAGATTGATATGTGCATTTTGAGAATTCCAGGAGAATAAAGAAAGGAGCAGAAAAATTATTTAAGTAAAAGCTAAAAATTTCTCAAATTTTATGAAATATACGACTCTACACATTCATGCTCAATGAATGCCAAGTAGGATAAAGCCAAAAGAAAAAAATTAGACTCTTATTTTACATTGTATACAAAAATGAACTCAAAATGGGTCAAATACTTACACATAAGATCTAAAATATAAACTCTTAGAAGAAAATATAGAAAAAAATCTTCATGACATTGGATTTGGCAATGATTTCTTACATGTGACATCAAGCACAGGCAACCAAGAAAAGAATTAAACAAATTGAAAGTAATCAAAATTAAAACTTTTGTGCATCAAAAAATACTATCAAGAGAAAGAAAACCCCTAGAATGGGATAAAATATTTATTAAAATATCTAATAAGTGGTTAATTTCCAGAATATAGAAAAAAACTATGACAACAACAACAAAACAAAAGAATCTAATTAGAAAATTGGCAAAGGAATTAAATAGCTCTTCTTCCGAGAAACATATACAGATATCTAATAAGCACATATATAGATGTTCAATATTATTAATCATTAGGGGAATATAAATCAAACTCATGATGAAAAAGCACTTCACACCTATTAGTATGACTATTATAAAAAATCTCATTAAAAAAGTACAAAAAGTAACATTCTTCAGTAAGGACGTGGAGATATTGGAATCGTTGTACACTGCTGATAGGAATGTAAAATAGTGACATCACTCTGAAAGACAGTATAGTGGTTCTTTAGAAAATTAAACCTAGAATTATCATGTGATCCAGAAATTTCTCTTCTACTTCTGCAGAAGAATTGGAACGAATTAAAGACAGAGACTTGAACAGATACTTACACACAATGTTCATAGCAGCATTATTGACAATAGTCAAAAAATAGAAACAACTCATGTGTCCATCAACAGATGAATGTATAAACAAAATGTGCTATATCCATCCAATAAAATATTATTCAGCCTTAAAAAATAAGGAAATGCTGACACATGCTACAACGTGGATGAACTTTGAAAACATTATGCTAAGTGAAATAAGCCTGATACAAAAGGACAAATATTGTATGTTTTACTTATTGACTGTCAAACTCATAGAGACAGAAAATAGAATAGCAGTTATAAAGGACTGAGAAGCAGGAGTGAATGGGGTTAATGGGTACAAGGTTTCAATATGGAATGAAAAAATAGTCGTGACAGTTGCCCAGCAATATAAATGTGCTTAATATTACTGAATTTCATATTTAAAAATGGTTAAAGCAGTAAATTTTATGCTGTGTGTATTTACTGCAATTTAAAAAAAAATTTTAAAAATTAAATAATGGTTCTTCAGTTGCAACGGTGACCATACAGTCCTGATCATAACCAAATTGAGGTCACATCATCAAATGTTTTAGGATATAGTCTTTGAATATTCTCATTACTTGCATGAACTTGGAAATCCATTTTCTCACTCTAGAATTCACTTTGTTAAAATATCATGTTTAGCTTTCTTTAATAATATTTATTGCAATAAAATTTCAATGTCTCAATGATAAGAATAGATATTTTGCTATATGCGAGCATATATGGTAATAGAAATAGTGTGAACTTTGGAACTAATCAAGCCTAAATTCAAATTATGCCTCAGCCACTTAACCAGCTTTATGACCTTTGGCAAATTATTTACTCTTTCTGAACATGAATTTTCTCCTCTGTCAATTGGAGATAATGTAACCAACTTACAGAATTACTGTAGGAATTAGGGGCAATTAAACTAATCGTTTGGCACAAAGAATATACTCAGTAAATTATAGCTATTGTTTTTACTATTAAAATAAATCAAGTAATCCTTGTAAGAAAACTAGACAGGCAGTACCTCTGAGTTTTGAATACTCAAAACAAATTAATTGTGTACAACAGCCTGTTAATATGTAAGAATTGCATCAAATGTAGTGTTTCACATGGAGTAAATATAAGTATAGTCTAGGAAAATAGTACCTGATTTTATCTGTAAAATCACCATCTGGTAGTACTCAGATACTGTTACAGACAGGTGCCCATCTGTCCCCAGGGCACAACACCAGGGCATCAAAAAGGGACATTGGTGAAGGAGATATCACTGACAAAGACGTTTTAAAATAGATTAAGAGACTTTAAATGTACGTATTAAAAATAAGGGTATGATTTCAACATTGTTATAACATACTTATTGTTTAACCTTCATTCAAAATGTTAGATTTAAAGAATTCTTGAGAGTGCTTGTTTCATATAGCTTCAAGGATACTTAAACTTTGACAATCTAATAAATGGAAAATAGGATCTCACTGCTAGATGGAATCTTTAAAATATTAAAGGAAAAATGTGAGTAAAAGTTTTTGCCCACCAAAACTTTCAAATATACAAGGCAAAAACTATTATTGGCATGTAAGAATATAGGAATTATTGTTCAAATTAACCCTTTCTAAGGAATCTACTGAAGAATGAGCTTCAGACAACCAATATGTCTAGAAATAATTATCAACACCTGAACTATTGGAGACTTTTATGTAATCTTTACAATATTAAGTACACAGTTACTGTAGAAATGTAATACAATACAATACAATGCAATATTAAGTATACATTTGCTGTAGAAATAATACTAACTGAAATTTAAAAGGAAAAGAATATAGTTTGCAATATTCTAACAGTAAAGTATGGTTTACTTATTTTAAAAAATGGGACCATAATAGAAATAACGTGTAACTGATGATAGCCAGATAGGAGAGGGTTTGGAGGTATGGATGAAAAAGGTGAAGGGATTAAGAGGTAGAAATTGGTAGTTATTTCTATGCAACAGGATCTAAGAGTAGTAGGACAACAGGAAGGGGGCTGTTCTTAGCCTCTGTCTTCTAAAATTAGAGTGGGTTTGCAATGCTTTTGTCTTCTTTCACATCTGGTTACCAAATGTAAAAGTTGAAATGTCATGTTAAACTCTAAAATTATATATGGCTGACATTTATATACATATACATCCTCATGTTCATATTCAAAATACTGTATTTACTACATATAATTTAGGATAAAGTACATAAATAATCATCGGATATTCTAATTCTATGATCCTCTGTGTCCTTGAGAACTAACATCTTGTGGAAGAAATAAGGTGCATATATACTATGAAAGAGTTAAATAAAAATAGTCCTAAACTTGGAATGTTTAATACAAATTCTATATGCACATGTATGCTTACATATGTCTACTTCACAAGTACTATCATAGATCTACATGACTATCAATATTTTAAAGGAAGGTTTTTAGTTGACACCTTAAAAAAAGTTACTCAGATAAATTTAATAATCAACTTCCTAATTCTTTTTGAAAAATATCACTTCTCTTTAGCCTTGAGTTTAGTCCTTTAGAACAGCACAAATAACATTTGAACTATATATCCAATTTCAAACAAATCAACTTTCCTTCAGAATATTCATTGAGATATCTGTATTGACAATTTCCAACATTTCGCACATATGGAAAAGTTGAAAAATTGTACAGTGAACACCCCCAAATCCCACTACTTAGCTTCTACAATTAATATTTTACTGTATTTATTGTATCACATAATTATCTACCTATTCATCCCTTTATTAATACATCTTATTTTTGATGCATTTCAAATATCAGTACACTTCACACCTGCACTCTTCAAAAGGCATATCATCAAGGAGAGTTCAATATTTGTTTATAGTTTTTTTAGATATTTACATACAATGAAATGCACAAATGTCAAATTTATTACTCAATCAGTGTAGGAGCAAACTCTTATCAAGATATAGAACATTATTACTTGGACCTCAGAAAGTTCCTTCTCAGTCATTTCCAGTAGCTTTCTGTCCTATACTTCCCCTCCCAGGGGCAACTACTGTTCTGATATCTTTTTACCATAGAGAAGTTTTTTTTCCTGTTTCTAAAATTTTAAATAGGTAGAATCATGCATTATGTGATTTCTTATGCTTATCTTAATGTTTTTGAGATTTCTTCATGTTATTGTGTGTATCTATAGTTTTTTTTCTATTGTATAAATTCTATAGTTTATTCATTTCTCTGTGAATAGTCATCTGTCTAACTTCTAGGTTTTGCCTGCTATGAATAAAGTTGTTATGAAAATTCTTGGGGTAAGTCTTTTTGTGACATAGAGTTTCATTTTTTGAAGTAAATACCTAGGATTAGAAATGCCGGTGGGCATATCTTTAGTTTTATTAAGAAATAACAGACCTTTTGCTATTTTTTTACTCCAACCAAAAGTGTACATGTTTTAATTCTCTACAGCTTTGGCCAGACTTGTATTGTCTGTCTGTATAATTTTAGCTACTCTGGTTGATTGTGCAATGGTATCTCATTGTGGTTTACTTTGCATTTCCCTGATGACTGATACTGTTGAGCACATTCCCGTCTGACCATAAGTATGTCCTTTTTGATGAAATGTCTGTTCACATATTTTCTTCATTTAAAAAAATAGGGTTCTGCCTCTTTTTGTCTCTTTGGTTGTTTTATGCAGTGTCTGCAGCGATCTTCCTTTTCCCTCTCACAGGGGCCCTCGCAGAGGGCACCTTATAACTTCCATTGGCCTAATGTTAGCTTCTTGAATCATCATTGTGCCAAGAAGAATCCTCCCAGAAATGGGCCATTCTATTATGTCTCTTGTTGAACTTTTGGTTATGGTATGTGCAAATTTATATACAGCCAGATCCCTAAAATTCCCCCTTATATGAACCCTGGAGTATTAAGAGATCAGCCTTTTTATTTTTTTTCATGCTGACTTGAATTTACTTGAATTTCATGCTGACTTGAATTTACAATGACATAATTCTTAACTTATGAGAAAAATCAACTATAAAGCTCAAGAAAAGGTAGATGAAAACTTTTAACATGTTCCTGCATAATAGTTCTACTATTGAGCTTGACAACTTTAACACTATTCTTTTGGGTTGTCAGGTGTCAAGAAACATGTCATTCAACAATAGAACACTAGATGGAGCAAAGAGATCAACTTAGTTTTCATTTATTCAGAAATTCTAAATGCCAGCAAAAGAAAATTTCATTTTAAAATTAGGTGACTAAATGGGCTAATCAGATTATACCACTGTCATTTTCTTAATCTAGAATTTGTAATTGTTGGTCAAGACCAGTTTATCCCTTTATTCTTCTTTCCTTCTCTTTTCTTTATTTCATCTTTCACACAACCTTCCACAAAGTGTATACTAAATAAACACTTGTTCAGTCAATGAATTAAGTGAATGAGTAACTAGCTCCCTTGACCTCATTCATCTGTCTCCAACATGTCCTTCCCCTTTTCTGTTCCTCACACCACTTTCTACCTCATATTTCACTTACAAGTCCTTAGCATTTAATTGTCCTTTGCCAGTAATAGAATTTAGGGTCATTTTAATTGCTAGTGTTTGTACTTTGGTTTCAATTTTTATCTCTGCCTTAGATGCATTAGATTTCTGCTCACTGAAATAGATTGACTGAGATATTTATGGAAATAGCAGATTGGGATTCACCTCAGCTTGCGAATGAAATTTGAGTCTGTGCACAGAAAAAGGGATTCTACAGAAATTAACCTCATGAGTGATATGATCATAAATTCCTAGCTGGGTTGGTCATGGTGGATAGTCCCACCCAAGGCACATGACTTCTTTAGCAAAAGGTTTATCTTTGCTTTAAGCAAATCCTGTCCATTGTTTTCCTGCATTTAAATTAACCCATTTTGAAATGCTTTTCTTCAGATCTCTCTTAAGTGTGATCACCCTCAAGAGAGCATGTCATCTTATTAACTATTCTGTAATCCAATTCCTTCCTTGATTTTTTCCTCCTTCATTTCAAATACATAAAAGAAACTGCAAAATTATAATTCTCCAGAGAGTCTAAAATCTTGCTTCCTGGCAATTGTTGCCAGTTTTGGCTCAAATAAACACTTATAAAAATTCTCTACAGGTTTGGGTATTTCTTACATCAACAGGACATATACCAGAAAATACATTTCGAAAAACACTGTGCTCATCATGAACCCTCTCTCACGTGAAGGGAAATAAGTGTAAGGAACTTTCTTTTCACAATCCCTCTGGAGAGAAAAAAAAAAAAGAAATAAGAAAGAAAGGGTCTAAGCGTTGTTAAATTGTCTCAATTATACAACTTTAGGAGGGAAGGTCGTAAGGAAAAATTGCCATTGGAAAAAAAAAAAAAACTCTTGCAGAAAGCTGATAGTTACCAAGAAGTTTAGAATAATTTGATTCATTTGCTGCACTTCTGTTTGCTTGTTCATTGCTGGCTTCCCTTTGAAATATGGCAATCTGAAAAATTAATCACTTGAAAGGAGAATGTCTCCATGCCAAGTCCAGGTTTCTCTGTGGCACCAGCACATTTCCTGTTCTCCCTGCTTTGCTCTTATCAGAGTAGCCAGATAAGAGCAAAGCACGCCTTCTCTGCTTTCCAACAGCAGCCTGAGGTGGCTGCCTGGACCAGAGTCCCCTGCCCTAATCCCTCCAGAGAGGAGCTGGGAGGCTGCGTCCTTGTGACTGACCTTGATTTCAATCACTCCTGGTAAAGAAAAAAGGGAAGACAATTGGGCTAAGCAGCAGTTGATACCCACAGAATTAGAAAGTTGAATGCACAGAGAACTGAATTCTTCTTACACTAAAACTTAGAAAAATTCTCCAGCTCTCCAAAACTCACATACCTTCCTTTCTTGTTAATCTCCCTTTCTGGCTATTATTCAATGACTGTGAAGCCCTTCTCAGGCTTTTAGCCTCTTTTAAGCTGTACAAAGAGAATGAAAAAAATGCACCCTGAGACCTTGGATTTTTTCTTCTTCCTTTTCTGTTGCCAGTGAATTTGTTTGAAAAGCCAGCTGGCAGAGGCTCCAGGAATTTGTGTGAGTGACTAGCGGAGATACATGGCACTAGCAGGCTGTCCAGGCATTTCCAAACATGGCGCTAGCTGATGGCCTGCACTTATAGGGCAGTGGCCCGCCAGTGACGCTTGTTTTTCTACCTGCAGAGAGGCTTAAAACATTTCAAATGTTTTTTCTGTACTTTATTTGGGAAGGGGGGTGGGGAGAGTGAAAAAGGGGGAGACTTATACACATTTTAATAGTTCCATGACCAAATCTGTTGCATTTAAAGGAAGATAATGAGAACACACATCATCTCCATCTCCTTACTACACTTTCTTCCTGGGGAGTCACAGAAAGTTGAATGTAAGTGTTGTGCCTCTACCTAAAGGTATTTTTCCATGACAAGAACAATGATTTTTGGTTTTGCTTTCATTCAGTTCTCAAAGGGTCTGCTGATTTATTCAACAATATTTACCAAGTGCCATCTATATGCTAGACACCGTAGTTTATAGTGAGGCCGTAGTAGAGAACAAGGTGAACAGGATGCCAACGTGAGGGACTTATAAATAAATATGGTAGAAGGAGACATTATGAAAATAAATTATAAAATAAGAATAGAGATATTTTATCCTGTTCTAAGTGCCCTGGCACTATAAAAGAAATAAACAGGGTGATGGCCTGGTATCTGTTTGGTAGGTACAATAGATATTATGAACTGGCTTTTTCATCTCCTATCCTATCTCACTTACAAAATCACTTTCTGAATTACAATTAGGATGCCTGCTTGAACTGCAGAAGTAGAAAAGCCCTCCAAAATTGAAAATTAAAATGATGGTTTTTCAGACTCCCTTGCAGCTAGAGTCTGATTGTGGCCCTATGTGAGACAGATGGAGGAAATGGCCAGCACCAGGCTGCAGGCACTTGCGAAGAGATGAGTATTAGAGGCCAGTTGGTGGCAGAAACATTAAATTGGTCCAGACTGCTCAGATAGAAGCTCCACAGTTGCAAGTGCCAAGAGGCAGGTGGTAGCAGAGAGATTCCCACACAGACACATCTATGGTGGTCATTTCTCCCAGCTGATACTTCTGACTGCAAAGCTTCTTAGAGCCTTGAGTACAAGAGACTTTCTTTGTGGTAACATTACTTGATTTTGTTTCCAGTACAGTATCCTGCACCTGAGGCTTTTCCAGCCCTTCCCTAAGCAACAGAACTGCTGTCCCACCTCCCTCAGAAGCAATATCCCTTTGTCAAAAGCTGTTTCCAGTGTAAAGATGTGGAAAGAAGACAGTGAGTGGGTGCACCTTCTCCTTGTGTCTGAAGCTCATAGGCATTCTAAATTATTTCAGTATCCCACCCTTGGTCTTTAAGATCTTGTCAAAATTTTAGCTGTTTTTTTCCAACCTGCTTCTATAACAGCTCCATCTTCCTTCATTTGTTCTGCCAATGGTGAACTAGCCTGTTACCCATTTCCCCTCAATGGACTCATGACTCTTCAGCACTGAGTTCACTCTATTGCCTTACAAATTCAACTTTCTGATGTGCTTTACACACACAGTTATCATTTTGTAGATTATATGGCTTTTTCTCATTGCTAAAGTTGGCATAACATTCCCTTGAAGATATCAACATCCTAAATGAAAGCAGAATTCTTTGTTTCTGTTTAGATATCCAATGCGGGAGGGTCTAAAAGGTTCAGGTGTGAAACATTTGTCAATTCACTGATCATTTCTTAAGGGTCTAGTATTTGCATAATCACTACGTAAAGAGCTGAGGATACAAAGATGAACGGGGCACAGCCTTTGTCCTACAGTTGCTCACAATCTAGAGGGAGTGAAAACATGTGAACAAAGGATATAAAACATTGTGATGAACATCGTAACAGGAATGGAACTAAACACTGTGAGAATCATGGGCCTGGATAAATAAATAGAATACAGGGGCACTGAGGAAATACTATTATGTGAATTTTTTCTGGAATTTTGAATAAGTGTTTTTCAGATAGAAAAAAGTGAGGAGACATCCTCAGAAAAGTGTTCCTTCAATTTCTCATTCACTAATAAGAATTTCCATTTTCTGGAAAGATTGGCCAAGATCAGAATTTTCTTTTTGAGGTCTAGTAAGTCAATCTAGTCTCAGCCATTGTTAGCTCTGTGCCCGAGTCCTCGGGTGCGTTCAGCATTTCTGCAAGGTCAGCGGGTTCCACATCAATTGTAGATTGTATTTGAGGAAAACAGTATTTTTATCTAAAAAACAGAAGTTTGATACTCGTATCTATGATATCATCTTTTGCACATGCTTTCTTTATATTTTCATTAACTTCTAGATTTATTGTACTCCAAGTGGATGGATATCTGGATATTCATTGATTTGGACCACTGGGAATAAACATCAGCATTGCTCTGAAAAGAAAGCTGATGCTGTGCTGTCATCCAAACTCTCCTATTTGGGCCCCTCAGCCCAGCCAGGACAGTACAAGACATCAACGCCAAGACAGGAATAGTGGAGCCAAACAGGGACTTGATAGAGTCAGATGCCCAAAAAAGCATGTGATGCAGGCCAATATTTAGTCCTTGATATGAAAGCTGAGTCTGTGGCAGGCTAGGTTTAGACAGAGTATTAGCAGAAGACGTCAACTCTCAGGCATGTGAGCACAGTGGCCAGACTGTGGACTAATCCAAGATGAGAAGCTGGTGACATAATTGAGGACAGGAGCAGAGCACAGGACAGGACATTTGATTATGCAGGGGATCTCTAGAGGCTGGCGGGCAGGTGTGGCAGAGTCTACATGAGGGTCTTTAGACTCAGCCCTGTTGTTCTATCTCCACTGGCATTTGAATGTCATTTTTGAAAGGCATTCACAGTATACACACAAAACATACTGGTCATATCTTCAGATATAAAAAAAATATGGAGGAAAGAGAATACAGGCAATGTGTACCTGAGACTTTTTGCTCATGATACTGCAGGATTTACTTTAAAATATTGAAATTGATGATAATGCACTCTAAAAGGTAACTTTTGAAATATGTATAAAAATTTATATTAAAGGCAAAAATGTTATTATAAGAAATAGAAAAAATATTTCAGCAGTGGAAAAATATATATATTCTCTCTCTATATATATATATCCCGAACTTTAAAGTCACCAACAAAACATTTTCTTCATGATGAGACTTTCATCAATAGGGCTAGAAGGGAGGTAACTGCATAGAATATAAATTATTTTTCAACATTTGTGTGTGTGTGTCTTCATTATTAAGTTGTATTTCTAGATGGAAATTCTAAAACACAAGATCAAATTTTAAAAGTTTTTAAAAGATAACAGGTAAAGATGCATTTCCTCATTAATAATATTTGTTCAGAGCTTTACTTTTAAACTATTTTCATATACTTTTACTTGATCCTCATCATAAGTCTCTGAGGTGGACAAGGAGACATCACTTCTCCATTTAACTGATGAAAAATTACATGCATGTTTAATGGAGACAGAAACATCTTGAACTTGCCATCAGAGAAGCTGAATTATGAATAGAATGGATACATGACTCACTGCCTCAAAGGCTGGATCAGATCGTGCAGCACTCATTACCAGACAAGTCAGATAAAACCAGGATTATCTGGGCCTGAATTTTATCCAGTAAATGCTATCACTTGTTTCCTTCACTTTGATAGCAGTAGACCACTCTGGAAATCCCTGAGTGGATTTTTATTTTCTCAAGCAGAAAAATAAAAACAAGGCTCAAGATTTCCAGTTTTGACTTCTGAACACTAGAGCGTAGTGTTGTGCTCTGCATGGCTTGCCCAGTACCTGTTCTAAAAGAAAAAATTGGAACTCTGCAATCAACCAATCCCACACCTTCCCTGCGTGTGCCTAAGCATCAAATGGCATGGATGTAGCTTTGAATCTTTGGTTCTAAATAGTGAATCATTTGCCGGCCTTAAGCATTAACAAACCACTCGCCTCTCTACCAGGTAGTGTGGTTTGGAAAGAGGAAAAGAGACAGTCCCTTTTTCCATTAAGCATACCCTCTGCATTGGGGCTCCAACTAAGTTTTTTAAACCTAGATGCCTGTTTCTAAATGTCAAGCAATCAGCGAGTAATTGTTATCATAGGCTCATAGGTTTTCAGACTGATTCATTTCCTAGAGAAAGGTAAATAGTGAATGGATTGATTTGATCATGCTATTAGGTCTCAAAAATTATAAAAGGTAGGAAAAGAGGAGAGAAAAAATTCTCTGCTCTTGTGATTACTATATAATATCGTAATAACTATGTATGGTGATGGATGGTTACTAGACTTGTCGAGGTGATCACTGCATGAGACATGTAAATGTCTAGTCACTATGTTGTACACCAGAAACTAATATAATATTGTATGTCAATTATAATTAAGAAATACATTTATAAAACTACTACATAAATATACATATGGTACAATCTTAAGTATAATGTACTTTCACTGATGTTCAGGATGTTTCCATGGGTGTGTGTAGGTGGAAAGATATTTCTGGTGATTGCCTTGACACTTGAGTGTTTCTAGAAGGATATAAAAATAGCCTGTAAAAGTTTTTACTGTAGAATATAATGATCCCTAACTTTGTCTGACTTTATGGCCAATGTGACTTGTGTTCTTTATAATGCTGACAGAATATAATTGCTGATCTATGAAAATTCTGCACCAAGACAAAGCCACACACTCTATCTCTCAGGTGAACATATTTTGGGTTTCATTGTTTCTTCCTCCTCTGTACTAAATATGTGCATCTCTCTGGCACTTTTCTTCTGCTACCTTGCATTTTAAGTCAGTGTCCAGAAATATTAAATTGATAATTCATTTTATATTAATAAAGACATACTACAAATTACTTACACTGCTCTGAGCTATGTACTAAATGATATTTACGTATGATGCTGGTCTTTGCAGAGCTAACTAGTCTGTGAGTTCCTCTAAAATCCCACTCACGTAATCTGTCTTGCTGGTCCTTACTTCTTCCTGTAGACACCTGCTCTGCAGTCAGCTCCTTTCTGCAATGCCCATTGCTTTGATCAGCCAGTGCTGGGAATTCTGGAATGTCTCACCAACACCCTCCCATGTTCTGCCTTGCACACTCATTCCTTACTCCTATCTGTCATCCTCAAAGCCCCATAAGGGCAATACCTCCTTATATGGCTGCTGTCCACATCACAGAAGAGGATACTGCTAAGGAAGCCAGGTCCTAGGAATTCCGAGATGCTGACCCTCCTGGGGTCTTCAATAAATCAGAGTTGTCCTCTCCCACAACCTCTGTATACATCTCCATAGGTCTAAGGTTGAAGGACTAACAAACAAATCAAAGTGAACTGTCCTCATCATTTCTCTTTATACCTATGTGTCTGTGAAATCAACCCTCGGCAAATCAACCCTCGGCAGCCTCCTAGCGGTCATCGCAGGAACCCCTGATTCCACTGTGGCCTCATGCTGAGTCTTCTCTGTAATAGAGGATATCCTCCCACAGGAAGTTCACCTTCACAGCTTTGCCTGTTTCTGATACTCAGCAGAGTAAATTACACATGGCAGACACTGAGGTAATGTTTGTGAGAGTGATGATGATGAATGTGGAAATTTGCTTTAATTTTAGGAGTTACTAAACCTGTCATCTGGTTAATGAGCATTCTGGTAAATGTGAAGATAGATATCACTTAATATCTTCAAAGAATTCCCTTGCTGTGTAAACCACATAACAGAATTCATTTTTGCTTACTTATTCCTAATGATTTGATGCTAGTCAACTTTGTCTTCCTAATGAGACCATAAAGTTCTTAAAGTCAGGGAATCAATCTTATGTTTCTTTTCTTTCTCTTCTCACTGTTATATACTCTCTCCATAATCCCAAATTCCAACAACCACGTCTTGTATTTACAGCTCATTTCCTTGATTTTCCCATCTTTATCAATCCTCTCTTACACATGTCCTTCCAGTCTTGGCTAAAATGTCACCTCCACAGATACCTTTTCTTATTGCCTTATTTAAAACCACAGGTCCCCTCTCTCCTTTGCTTCATTTTACTCCATGGACTTGTCACCATATGACATGCCATAAAGTTTTACTTTATTTATTGCCAGCCTCCCCGGTAGAAAATAAACTCCATAAAGGTGTTTTGTCTATTTCGTTCACTACTATAGCCTCAGTGCGTACTAAAGTGTCTGGCTCATAATCCACACTCAATAAATATGTGTTGAATAGATTAATAAATCATGCATTTACCATAGCATTTTCCCAGAGTGAGTAATTTAGAAATACTTATTTATCTGTGTTAGCACAGCTATATGTTCATCAATTTAGGAAAATAGAAGGTCAAGGATCACTTACAATGGTGCCACAAGAGCCTAAGAAAACTCACTAACTGTTAAAACCTCCAGAGATTGTTTAAAGCGATTCTCTTGTGTAACAAAAATAATCAAAGAAAGCTTTGCTAGAAAGACTTGGGACTGGAATCATCGAATGCCTTGGAACAAGTTAATCTTCCAGGATGATCAGTTTGGGATTTCAAAATAATTTGCACAGCAATATTCTTTCAGTGGTATCAAGCATCCAACTGAAGATATTTTACAAATGCAGAGAAGCATAGGAGATCACTGTAACAACAACAATAACAATTTGTTGGTAACATGTTGTAATTGTGATTAACGAAGTGTCGTTTTATTAAAGATGGGAAGTGTTTAGTTAACCGTACCTGATATTTCTCCTTTTTCTTCTAATTTGGGAGATTAGGTACAAATTTTCCATTGCCCGAAATGTTATTTAACACTGAAGAATGTAGGTGTTCCACGTGTTGTCTTTTTTTTTCTTTCCCAGCTTTATTTAGATATAATTTACATACAATATTGTGTAAGTCTAAGGTTTACAATGTGATGACTTTAGACACATATATATATAGCAAAATGATTACCATAATAAAGTTAGTTAATACATTCTTCACTTCACTTAATTATTATTATTTTATGGTGGTGATATTAGTGGTGGTGAGAACATCTAAGACCCACTCTCTTGGCAACTTTCAAATACACAATACAGTATTGTTACTATAGTCACCCTGCTGTATCTTAGACCCCCAGACTTATTTACCTTATAACTGAAAGTCTGTATTCTTTATGTTTTCTTTATTTTCTTTATTTCTGGGGCTTTGCTGACCCTGCAGAGACTACCCTTTCAGGATTAGTCAGTTCTTACAGATATAAACAACTCACCCTTAACATTTCAAACACCTCACCTTTTAAAAGCCAAGCAACCTCCAACCAGAGCTCACACCCCCAACCACCTCCTCTATTCAGTTCTCAAACTCAGGACTGCTATCCTCCTTCCCCAAATACTCCAGATATTACTAGGCAGTTCAGGACAGCCCCTATACCTCAGTGCTTGTTGAAATTGTTCAAATTATGCCAATTCCGGACCTACCTACCTTGCCTTGCTACTTCTCATGAAGGCATGATAAAGACTCTCGTTCCTATTTTCCCCTTGCTCTTTCTGCTCCTTGACAGACCCTAATGTTTTCTCCATGAAATGGAGTACCCCCTCCTCTTGGGAAATGTGTACTCACATTTTCTATATTTTAAAACAGTAGATAAAACCTATATTTTAAAACAGTAATAAAACCTATATTTTAAAACAGTAGAGAATTAAATGGATTAGTTCTTGGCTTTTAAGGACTTCTATAGTTGTAGTACTGACATATAAACTACTACATTAACAACAAAATAGGTCTGTAAGAATGAAAGTTCTGTAATTTGGAGAAGAGGAAAAGATAAGAGCAATAGACGATAACAAAGATTCAGACTCCGGAGGGTCCCAAGCTCTATCTTCCACTCACCCATTTCCCCACCCCAGAACTCAGCCTGAATTAAAATTTTAATAGGTCTGAAGGGCGGATTTAGAAATCAGAACTAAAACCAGCCTTTATCCTACTTCCTCTGTCATGGTTCTTGAGACCTACTTTCTACTTCCTGTCTAGAGCTCTAACACTTGGTGAGCTTCAGAAATATCCCTAAAACACACAAAAATTCTTTAAGGTATTATTATTAATTTACAGATGAGAAAAAAAAGGAGATTCAAAAAGATTAAGACCACACAATTATTAAAGTTATGGTGTTAAATTATAATAATAATATGTCATTTGTTAGCTGCTTCCTATAAGACAAGCAGAGCGATGTTATTGTATTTTATCCAGTCAATCACAGAGAATGGTGTAGCACAAAAGCAAAGCACACGGACTTCTGAGCCTGATTCTAATTGTGACTCTAATTTTAGTAGCAAAATATTTCATCTCTCTGTAGGTCATAGGTCAATTTTATCAAGGCTTATTTTTTCATTTTATTATTTTTTACATTTTGTCTTTAAAATGTAAAGACATTTTACATCTATTATCTGAAGTTCACAAGTTAAAAAAAAAATCGAATAGTCCTAAAGGCTTATACTTTGAAAAAAGTAAACCCCAGCCTACTCTCAATCTTCCATCATTTTACTCTTAGGAGCAACCACTTTTTGCTTTTATAGGTGACACTTCCCAATGAAAAGTAATATGTTTACAGTGTTATTTTTTATTAAATAATTTTAGACAACATCTATTACCTACCTCACTATCATAGAAGATGAGGATTTAGCCGCAAGATGTGGATTAGCTGTTTAATGCCATGTTGTATCTTTGGCACCTAACCTCCACCTTCACACTATGTATCTATTACTTATTAACTCTATAAACACTTTATATTATTGTCACTTTGTAGCTTTGGCTTATTGCAGAAATATTTCGTGTACTGTGATTATATGTCTTTTCTCACAAAGTGTTTCTTCTATAAGTTATCTATCATTCTTTTATGCTTTATTTATCTCTATGGTATTTATTCCAACATCCAGTGTATCATTTTTTATATTTTTAGTTATATATTTTTTTTCTGTCTTCTCTCTAGAATGCTGCTTGGGGCTGGGATATCTGTCTATTTGTTTCACTTCTGTAACACCAGAGCAGAGAAGTACTCAGCACATAGCAGAATGAATATCTATGAGAAAGCACATTCTAATGTGGAATTAACAGAGCTGTTACCAATAAGTGATTGAGAAAAACAGAAATATATGTGATCTCTCCGAGAGGAGAGAGAAGGAGATGGGGCCCAGACTGCTTTGTTGACAGTTGTGTGGCTCCATGATGCCCAGGTAGCAGGGTAGCTAAGGTGAATCTAAAAAGAAAGAATGGTGATAGAGGTGAGCTGAAATGATAACAAGGGGGAAAATAGTGAAACAAATGAAAAACAATCTGCTTCCAGTTGTTTGTTGGTCTGAAACATCCATGAGTTAGTTGTACTAGGTTAATATCCATTGTCTCACCTGCGATGAATCGAACTTCAGATAATAAAAATAGTTTAATTGATTTTTCTGCTTAACATAGGATTGCCAGAAAATCTATTTTAATTACTTCCTTTTTAGAAATAGTTTTTAACTAGACTTCTTTTCTTAATAACATACTATATAGAGTATGATTGATTCATATATGGATAATATGGTAGTGTTTCATTAACATCAACCTGAAAAGTAACTGTGGTCAGATGACCTGATGTGGAAGAAATAGCTCTGTCTGGAAAATCTACCTTCTTATCTTCATCTGACCCTGAGCAGCTGAAGGTGACATTTACTAAGCCACCTTATTTTAGTCTTTACTATACTAAGAGTATAGGATTAAGTAATCTGACTCTCGTAGTATTTGAACAGGCTATTATTCTGCAGTAGTTTACATATAGAATATGTAATGGGTCTGAAGGACAGGTTTGGAGAATCAGAACCTGGACATGTGAGAGAAAGGGAATTTTACGTGACAATCAAATCAGTTTTTAAAACATACAGATATCTGACCTCATTGTGACCACTTGAAACAGACTTTGGGGCCCAGACATCTGTAGTTTTTAAACTATCTTCAGATCATTGGGATGCGTAGTAAAGACAGAGAACCATTGGTGTGTATGTGTGGTCTATGGTAAGGCCAGGCCTAGCACTTTTTCAAAGCATGCAGGTGATTCTGTATGATACTAATGTTGGAACTGTAGGCCTCAACTGTTACTGAACCAAGGAACTCAACTGCCACTTTTGGTCAATCCTGGGGCCCATAACAGAAAACTAAGCTGTGCTGAACTTTTTACAGAATTACTGCTTCACAAAACTCACTTTGATGGTTCTCAGCTGTCAGTTACAGAGCTGCCCCTCAAACCCACCTTACTGTTTTCAAAAGTATATGGCAAAGTCTGTTCATCTATTAATTTTTTTTAGTTATCTTGCCTTCATTCTGTGTATGTATCACATATTACCCTTATCAAATTAAACACATTAGGTTAATTATAGTTAGTTAGATGATTAAGCAGAAGTTCTTTCAAGAGTGTGAGTATAAACATTATCTTCCACAGATAGCAAAGAACATTTTAAGAAAAGAATATAAAGAAAAAAAAATAAAGTACAGAATGCTCTATTAGAAGACTGAATAATGTGATAAATGAAGCACAGATGGAAAACTTGTACTATATGTTCCCAATGAATCAAAACTATTAGAGGGATATTTAATGTGAAGCAGGTGCAAGAAAAATAGAAGGGTAGAGTGTTGAGAACAATGAGTTGTAAGACCTTGAAAACAGAAAAATTCCATTCTCTGCCAATCCTTCAGCTAGCAGGAGGCATTCTGAAGTCAACACCTCCTCAGGAGTGGTTGACATGATACTTAAATTAGATTTAAGATTTAAGATATTACAATGTAGAGAATGAGAATCTTCTGAAAATGACATCAATTAAGACACTTTCTGCTATATACTTGTACAGGACAAAACCTGGAATATAAATAGAGGGGAAGCAGACTTTGAGCAAGAAAAAACAATGAAGAATCCTGACCAAAACAAAATGAAGAATAATCACTTAATCAAATAAAATTGTTTCTAGTTTCTTAATAAGGAGAAATTGGAAATTTATATAAAAACTACACATTATTAGCTTTTGTTGCTGTTTGCAATGTATTGATGTAAATTGCATAGCAAATTGAAGATGATTCCCATTCCATAGGTGGCTTTGACTACTCTCACAAATATTCATAAAGCAACGAATTAAAGGTAGCTCCAGGATTGCTAATGTGACACATCAGGACCAGGTAGCCTTGTCATGATCATTATTTACAATTCTAGTAGATGCAGTGGGATGACCCATGAAATCAGTTTCTCTTCCAGAAATCTCCTTGGTCAGTTCTATCCACTTTGATTATGTTCCTGTTAGATTTTTTTCTAGGTGAGAACCTACCTTATTATTCGCTTGATCTGTATTTTTTAAAAGTGCTAAAAAAACACCCATAGGTGAATGTTACAGATTATATCACTAACATCCAAGGTAAATCTTAGTGTTGGAAAATTTCTAGAGTCGCTCACATGAAACTCTATGAAATAACATGTCAGCTGTCATCCTTGGTCACCCACACAAGCCCAGAAGATACGTTGGAAGTAAGAGAGTGTCTGGTATGAGAATAAAAATACAGTTGTCAAAATTGCTCTTACAAAAGAAAGAAAAATTTAAAACTATTTTAAAGTTTTTATTCCTCTATATGGATGCTTTAAAACGATTTGAAGAATTAATTGGGAATGTCATCCTCACAGTAGTTGCACTCTCTATGAAGACTTTGAAAAAGATGTTCAGAAACAGGTTTTTGAATCATAGGTATTTTACGTGTGACAGGAGAACTACATTGTACTAGAAGCGAGGAAGAAAAAAGGATGGCAAAGAATGAAGAAAGTTTAGAGGTAAGTACTAGAATTATTGAACATAAACTGTCAGGATAGTTTGTGGGCTCACCTATAGAGGAAGTATGAAAGCCACCACTTATCTTTATTATTTAGTATAGACACTGAGGCTTGTTATTATGCCTGAAAGCTCAGTGTGGCTTCCCATCTTTTACAGAGTGAGAAATGGAAGAGACCACAGTGTTTATAGTATTACATTGCTAAAGTGAGACTAATATCAGGACAGTTCAGTTTCTAACTTATATGTATATCTTTATTATGGCATCATTTAAACATTTCAAAACTAAATAAGTGTGTTTGAGGGTTTGTTTATTTTAGTCAGGAGAAATTTGTTCTTACTCTTAGCCTATAACTACATATTATATTATATATCACAGTTATACTTATGTATTACAATTTATTTATTTATTTGAAGGTGAAATATCACTGAGACGACATTTTCAGATTCATGATGGAGATTGGGGTTGATGACCTTCTAAGGAAGCCAGCTGGATTAGACCTCACTATCCACCCTAGATACCATGAGCAGTTTTACTCAAACTATAGCTCTGAGGCCCAGGCTGAAGTCCAGCCCCTCAATACCATGACTGTACAATCTTGGAAGGAAACAGTTCTGTTTCCTGTGTCAGGGAGCACTGTAAAGCTAAATACCTAAATATTACATGATGTTTCCCAATCAGTATTCTAACAGACACAATTGTATGCATGATAAAAAACAGATTTCATGAAAACAAGTTACCATATATTGTTAGTAATGTTCGCTCCTCAAAATCCAGCTATTGTTTACAAGCCCATTAATGAGCAGTGACTATTTTGGAAAAAGGGAGATTGTTCATTCAGTCCACCTATCCATTTTTTGCCAGATAAATAAAGGGTTTGTTTATGACTTAAACATAGAATAGAACTAGTGGAAAGCACTGAAAATTTGGTGGACCCACAAAATGTTTATAAATAGTGTTTTTTTTCTAAATTTCAGATGATGCAATCTGTGAACATGTGATAGAAAGTGACATACAATTGAAATGTAAATTGACATCCCATAAAATGTTTCAAATTGCAAAAGCTATGGTTGTTAAAAATACTACAGGACACTTATTGGACTTAGAAAGCTCTATCCTACTGATACAACAGGTATTAGATGCACAACTTATTTCACCATATGAAGCTATATGAGTCAAAAAGGGAACACACCCACAAGATGCCAAACACTTCTCATATCATTTTGTTACTAACTCCATTACATGAGTAAAGAAATTGAGGATCAGGAAGATAAAGAAATATACATACAGAACTTTATAGACCTGAGATATGAACTGAGGTCCAGCTTAATTGTCAGCTCATGTCCTTTTGGCCACATCATGTCACACCACAGAGCATTGAGAACCTCTTTTATTGTTCATTTCAAGGAAGAAACTGTTTCTGTATGTTGATATACATCACGGTAAAAATTTACTTTGGATATGCTACTTTTCCCACGTATCTATGAATGCTTTACACTCATTTGTTACATCTTTTTGTATGAATGTAGGTGTGTCAATCTATAACAGCAGTGAAGTATTCAAAATAATTGGCCCTTTAAATTGGACAATTCTGATCTAATTCTATAGGAGACGTCATAGAGTAAATCCTATTACAATTGAGGTATTTTAATTCTCAATATACATTCCAGGTTATTATTTACCCTCACCTTTGAATTAAATCAATATATCAATGATGTTTTTGATGTTTATTTTACCTGTAGGTATTATTGAATATTGCTGCATTTATATCCAAGTGGGATATAATGCAAGTCTTATGCATTTTATATAGTTTTGCCACATTTAAATGACCACTTTAGGGGAAATTTGATTGTCATTAGAGTTAATTTGGTGTACAGTTCACCAGCTCTAATACTTCCTTTGGTGAATTATTTTTCTAACCAGGCCACCTGGAAATTAACTGTACCGCCTGTTAATTGATCCCAAAAGGAGACACCAAATTTACCGCTGAGACAATTATTTTTTACTTGTTCAGTCTACAACTTCTCTGAGTTACAGTGCACTGGACATCCATATTTTCCTTTCCCTCCAAGCCATTTCCATTTTGCAGAACTCAATTTCTGGCGTAAGCCCATCTTTCAGAGGAATGAGGTCATTCAAATATCATCTGCCAGATCTCTCCACCAAAGGACAATAACCAAGGACTGAATGGAAAATCTCACACAAAGCCAGATTAGAGTTTGCGCTAATGAGACCACGGTATTGGTTACAATGATGCTATCTCTCAAAGGCAGCATAGTTACTGTAAGTGTTCCAGGCATCTCCTCCTCCTCTTCGAGCTCTCCTGGGTAGACCCAGAGACTCCAAGTCTCAATTTGACCTTGTTTTCCAAGAGCTTTGTTTTCTTTACCATTTGAAGTGGCCAGTGGAGGTGCAGGTTCTGAAAATTAAGGCATAACATTAGAAAACAGTGGAGGTCTCTGACTACATCTACGGTAAATGCAACCCATTGTTTACTATTATTCCATTTAATTCCATTGTGGTATATTGTAGAGGGTTTTTTTTAGTAGCCAGAAGACAAGCTTGAAATTGGAAACTAAATTTTAGTTCACCATTCATTTTCTATGCGGTTTTGCTTAAATCTCTGAAGTTCTCTGTGCTTTACTTTCTTCACTGTTAACAATTGGAAAAGAAATAATACTCATACCTGCCAAACTTACCTCAGACATGTGGAAATACTACATAAACATAGAAACAATAAAGACTTATCTAATGCAAATTATTGTTATGTTTAATGTTAGTCACTTCAATCTTCTAATGACAAAAATCGCAATAACAACACCCATGGTGATATGAATAATACGACAAACAGAATTAACGTTTCCTTGACGTGCATAGCAGAAAGGAGTACTAAATCAGTATTTTTTTTGTACACATCTGAACAGGCATAACTCTCATGAAATTATGCTTTTCATGGAAACTTTGACCTTATTAATCTTGGCAGAGTTTGGGTAATATTTTTGGAACTCTGAAAGGACTCTTTCATTTTAATTCCCATGAAAAGCTTTATTTTTATATACCATATTAGGGAAATCATAAAAGAAAAAAAAAAGCACCATTATATTTCTGATACTATTTCATGGAAATAAAATGGTAGGGTCAGAAAAGTACTTTCAGATGTCATCGTTATTACCACATCTACAATCTATGCATAAAAATGAGCCTTTCAACCTTCGTTCATTAATTGTTCATTTCACACTTAGCAATTCCACAAATTCATGTTTGTACAAAACATTAATAAACTGGCATTTTCACCTTTAAGCAGTTTTTATGCAAAGCGATTTTATATCTCTTAACAGGACAGTGAGTCAGATTCCCCCACCTGTTTTCTACTTCTAAATCTCCTAACTTTTATAGAGTCCAACTGCTCTTCAGATGACTGCAGTGACCTAGTGTGAATGCCACCCTGGTTACTAGAAGAGTTCATTGACTTCAAGCCCGGATAACATGTCCCAGAGAATCTAAATGACTTGAGAAAAAGCATCTTGAAGTACTTGATTTCTTTGCACTTAATGATTCTACTCACATGAAGATTGCAGAAGGCAGTGGGAGCTTCTTTTATTCTTGAGACTAGAAATGAATTTGGGAGAGTCGAAGAATTAAGAGGTACTAAGGACTAAAACTCAGCACCCTTGGAATTTAGTGAAAACTTTTTCCTGTCAAAGCTGCCTGTCAGTGGTTTTGCCAAAACAAGTCTAACAGTAGGAGATTGTCAAAGCTCCAATTAGGAAAACGTTAAACCCTGAAGTCAATTATGTGACTAATGAAAAGTGGAGGCAAACTCTCATTTCCAGGAAAAGAAAGAATCAAATCCGCCATTAGTCCCACTGGATGTGCAGAAAGATTAGAGCCTGCCCCAAAAGCAATGTTCATGGTCTTCACTAAAATGAAATTAAAACTCTTTAATGGTTGTTATTGCTAGATAGCAAGCTTCAGTGATCTTTTGGAAGCAATCAAAAACAGCAAAGGACACTGGATACTTACTCCTCCTAAAATGGCCCCTCAACTCTTATGCACTATAAGAGAAAATATAAAAATATGTTTAAGATATTAGGAAAAAAGGAAGAATAAAGAAAAAAATGATTTTCCCTTGGTAGGCAAAGTCAGGAATCTCTTAATAATGTAACAATAAAGATTTTGATATTTAATAACTGAGAGTAAAGTCAACCCCCACAGAAAGGGGGAGATCAATTTACATCAAATATAGATAGTACACTATGAAAATATCACAAAAATAAAAAATGAGTGTGAAAAATAATAGTGAAAGACCACATATGTCAATAAGTTGGGTTAAGGCATCAAGCCTGAGATACCTCCAAACCAGGATATTTAGTAAATGAATTAGAGTTAATAAACACAGGTAGATAGAATCTTAGAGAACTTGTGAAAGCCTAGGAACATTGGGAATTTGAATCTTATACTGTAAATGATGAAATAATTCTTTATAAGGAAGATTGCTATTTTAGTGGAGGCTGCTGGAAATCCACCAAAATCTCTCTTCCACTTCCCCATAGCACCGGAGTTGTTGCTGGGCCCATAACTGCTCAATCAGATACCACATTTCCAAGTCTCCCTTCCATAGGTGTAACCATGTGACTAAGTTCTAGTCACTCGGCCTTCTCCTTAAAATACTGAGTAAGCACACTTCCATACTTTCTCTCTTTCTCTGGAGCCAAAACAAGAAGGTACCATTGAACTAAAAAGATGGAAGAAACCATGTTTACTAAGGGCCCATGTGGAGAGGAGCCACACTGCCAATCCAGATCACTTACCTCAGTAC
Organism: Macroglossus sobrinus; assembly: GCA_004027375.1. Lineage (NCBI taxonomy): Eukaryota > Metazoa > Chordata > Mammalia > Chiroptera > Pteropodidae > Macroglossus > Macroglossus sobrinus. The sequence continues at coordinate 777,267 of PVKZ01000374.1, forward strand.
TGTCATAAGAAAGGAAAACAAACAATTAAAATTTAAATATTTATACTTCAGATAGAATGAAGATAGTCCCAATCTGCAGTGAATAGTTCTGTCTTATGCCTGTTGTCTTGACATAATTGAAAATGGCATTCTCTTTGTATACATTCTCTTTATATACACAATGAACAAAGATAATGATCAGACAGCTTCTCTGAAAGAAACAGAACCAGCATGGCAGGATGAACTAACTGGGGATGCCTTTTGCTGTCAGGCCAGGAAATCTATACAATTCTTGCCCAGTTAGGGACCATCAGGGAATTTTCATTTTGTGCCTTCTTTTCTAAACATAGGTCTTCATTGCCAGAATGCTGTTTCCATTGCACCACTGTGTGGATGTGAGGATGTGAACGGGACATCCTTTTAGTTTATTGGTCATTGGATGATAAGCGGGTGGACCAGATAAAAAGATTGTCCATTACCAAGAGAACCTAGATCTTGAGCTGGGTCCAGTACAAATGGGACTTTGAGGGGTCTTCTTAAAGAGAGGGTGGCTGTGTCTTGTGAATAGGGAAAGTACACACAAATATTTGGGCAATGTTTGGTAGAGTCTAAGGGAGTCACAGCTAGTTATACACCAAGAATTTTTCCACACTTTTTCTTAAAATTTATGTCCTATCTTGGCTCACGTATGTCCTTCTACCAACAACATTTCTGAGCTGCCTTTGCAAATAGTGGTGGTCTTGTGACTAAGTTCCTCCCACAGAATTTGAATGGAAATGTCATTGAAACTCTAGATCAGGGCCTAAAACATTGAGCATGTGCTCTTCTACCATCCCCCTTCATCCAGGTTGGTATACCTGGGCCTTTGACTCAACTCAGTCACAAAGAATAGGATGTCCTAGACAAGACGGAAGGAACCTTGCTTCTTGCCAGGCTGCATTGTTCACTCAAACATTGTTATATGAGAGAGAAACAAACTTAAAGGTTTTTGCATCACTGCTTTGGGGGATTTCTTTGTTAGTATAGCTAACTCTTGATCTTAACCAAGTATTGCTGTTCATAAATTCATTTTGTCTGTCAAGTAAAGCAATGTGCAATGAGCACCTACTAATTGTCAGACACCATGCTAGACTCACAGATGCACTTGCCTAGGCCACCAGTCACGGATACACTACTGACCAGAGTTCCTACTGCATCCACAGCTTCTTGACAAGCTTGTGGCCTCCCGTCTATACTAGTGCCTACAAAATTGCACAGAATATAAATAGTAGAACTGAAAACGGAACTCAGGATTATCTGATTCTAGAACTGCTTACCTTTCTATTATAGAGAGGCTTAATTTTGTAAATAATCTTCAAACATGTTAAAATCTCTCAGGAATGTAAGATTTTTCCTTTTAACATAACAGACATGTTTATTTTGCCTTTCCTATTAGAAGTTAAAATTATTTTGCCAATATTTTGATAATGTAACTTTTGATATACATAAATAAAAGCACAGTATGCTTAGTGCCAATTTAAACTGATATACTTAGGTTTGGGAATTTTCCATTTTCCGTATACTTCAAGTTACAATTGAAGTTTTAGTAAAGTAATATTTTAGGCAAGTGTAATAGGGCTCTAAAAGTGCAGTGACTATTGGGTAGAACATGTTATTTCATATCTTAACATATATTAAACTTTGTAAGTAAAAATGCATTTATAACTTTAAAGAAAAAATATGCTTTACGAGGAATGTTCGTTGGTTCACCTTGGTAAAATCCAAGGTTATCTAAAATCTTATTACATAATGTTTGTTATTTCTTTACAAAGGAAAAACTGAAAGAGGTAGTTTTCTTTATGTTGGCAGCTTGCTAATCTGAAGATTATATCACTTTTTATAATTGGTATTAGTTAATGGTGGTTCTTATTTTACCTTTTAGGATCACAGATGTCTTACAATGCTGTATAAACCACTCAAGAAATCATATGCCTCTTCATTGAAATTCTCATTGTCATAAGGAAAGTTGGGAAAATCACTACTCCAGGTTCCCATTTTGCCTAAAATATACTTATATACTTCAAAAAAATCAACACATCTGCTTACCTAAAGTTAGAGGCTAGTATAAACAACTTAGCATAAATATAAAAACTAACACCTTTATTTGTCTGTTTTTTTTTTTCAGGTGTCATGATAATTATGTAATTATGACTAGCTTTTTTTTCCTAGTTATTTTCATTTATTTATTCATCTATTATTTAATACTTATTAAGCAGCTATTATAAGCCAGGCACCAACAAGCCATCCTGAGATGGAGGGATAAACAAAAGACACAGTTATTGATCTTCTCAGATCTTAAGTCTAGTTGTGGAATCAAATGCTAACAAAAAGTGCAGCAAGAAATATTATTTTATTTGTGGTTCTAATGAAAAATAATGGATATGAAAGATAATTAATACTGCATGATAATGATATTGAGAAAACCATTCCTAAATTAAATCTTTTAAAACATTAACTGATCTCAGAAAAAAATTACAGATGAGTGTTTTGAGCCCTGTTGAAAGACAAGATTCAAAGACTTAAAAAATAAAGTTTAGTCTAAAAATCAACATTAAGACCTGATTGAGTCGTTTAGATTGAATTCAATTCTTTTTAACTCAGATTAATTCAACCCAATTAAACCTAACAAACCTTCCCTGAGTATTGTGCTAGTGCGGAAAGAAATGATTCGTTCTCTTGGTGCCCTAAACATTCTCTACCCTTCCCAAGACCCTAATAAGCTTTAGACCTGATTCATTCTACTACCAAATGAGAACACAGAGAATGACATAAGTGGCAAAGCAACATTTCTTAGAATGCCAGAAGAAATGAATTGTAAAATTTTGTGTGTTTTTTTAAAAACAAATCGAGGGAACAATTGACCTGTTCAGGTGAAAGCAATTAGTAAATAATTACATTCTTATCTTTTCTAGAATAGATTGCAACAATTGCTTTCTCAAAACAGATTCTTCTTTAAATTGGAATTTCTAAAAATGATTTGAATTTTATTTTGCAATTTTAAAAAATGCCTATTTCCTTTCATTGATGTTCAACCCAGTTAATTAGCTTTGGGAGCCTGAGTGACTTACAGTTTGTCAATTAATGGTGCCAGAAATGGCTTAAACAATTAATATGAAGTTTCAAGTTCCATGAGACCAAAATTAGTCAGTGCTAATTAAAATTTCCATCCATTTGCAGATATTTTCTGTGTGTAAAACTGGTGACACTGAAGCAAAAGAATCTTTGCCACTGAGGATTTCGATCACTTTAACAAAAATGGTTTCCACAGCTTGGCAAGGATTAGTGAACAAGAGGCATAAGCTCTATTATGTTTAAGCCAAAACAACCTCCCAAACATGTTTTTGTTTTCTGCAGTATTGAGAATCAGATTGCTTATATAAAATGTTTCAGGTAAAATATAATGATGAGTTGGTCGTTAACTCTTTAGTTTTGTTTTTGATCGTCTTCTGAATAGGATAAAATTTTTAGTAATATTGACATTTACTTTGGAATTCACTGAATAATTTTTTTATATTTCTATTGTGTTAATTTTAATGTATCAAGCACCAACATAGTTTGTACCATTGTAGGAAAACAAGAGATATTGGAAAATATCATGTTTTCCAGTGACTTGTGATTACTGTGATATTAGTTGCAAAAGTCTTAGATTTGTGGCACAAGCCACATTGGCCAGACAGAAAACCCTAGTTGGAAGTAACTTGAAAAATTCTTTAGCACAACAACTTCATTTGATGGATCAGGAAGCTCCAGAAAGCTTTAAGAGGAAGAGTGCCAATTCCAGCCAAGTTAATAAACCTAAATCTAGTGAATTTCTAAGAGGCCTTAGTTGAGGGACCATTACTCCAGAAAGAACTTGCTTCCAACGTACACCTGAGGACATTATCAAACCTGAGCCACTATCTCAGTTTCTCATTTTGAGTTTCAAGGATCATGGAGGAACCATAAACTCTTTTGAGGACATACATTAGTTTTTTTGTTTTGCCCTTCACTAAGCTCTGGTGCTAAGAAAGAAAAGAATCTTTCCCTTTGACAACAAATAGATTTTTTTCTAATCCATTCTTTTATCAAGAAAAGCTTAATATTTTAAAGACTTTGGGTTTATAAAGAAATCTCAGTTCCGATTGCTTACCATAGGTTGACCTAAAGCCTTGTCTCTTATTCCTCTCCATTAGAACTCAAAACACTTAAGACAGGACAAATTAATGCTATTCAAGATGCAGAAGCCCCAGTAGGATGGAGCTGAGGCTCTACTCATCTGAAAACACATCTTTGCCTGGCTTTTCTTCCTGGCCTGCCCTCCATCCCTAGCTTACCCGTAAGTTTATTCCGACAGCACTCACTTCCTACATCAGGCTCTGCTGCTCAAGGGGACACCCCACTTAAGACTTCATTCCTATTTTTTTCTAACTTCCCTACAGGTGTATCTAATCTGCTGTTTAAGCTGATTTTGTTTTTTATTTCAATGGTTATATTTGTTTTGTTCTAGCAATTCTATTTGGTTCTTTTCCAAAACAGATTTTTTTTAATACTATAAATGTACTTTCAATATGTTCCTAGTTTTTCATTTATGCCTTTGTGTTCCCAGGACTGAAATCTCTGCTTAGCTCTATGGTAATGTTCAATATTTTAGAAATATGATGGATATTGTCATTTTCCTGCAAAAAGCAGCAAAAGCTGACACAAAATTCTAGCTTTAGACTGTGAACATAACAATTAACCATGCTGTCTCCAGTTCTTTCATGCTGATTTATGCTTTACTGGTTAGTTACGTTCATATTTGATCTACTAAAGACAAAGGGAGATGATTTTTTATCTAATAAATGTAATTCAATTGATATTTAATATCTTTGAATCGTGGAGTCCATCTGTGGAAAATCACTAAAGGAATCCTTGTGAATAATAAAGAAGTGCTGAATCTCAATATATAGTTTTGTTGAGTTTTAGTCTTTGCCAGCTTTCTTCTAGAATGTACAGAGCACTGAATTTTCTTTATTTCTCTCCAGACTCTCAGTCCCTGACCGTGCCTTCCTTAGATTTCTCTCCACACTCTTATCCTTGAACCAAGGCAGAAAGAAGATGCTTTGAATGATATGTATTCAGTTCAATCTCTACCTGTGTTTCCCATCTTTCTTCACTTTCGTTGGGGCCTGGTATCAATAGCAGGTAGCTCTGCCGTAAATGTGTCTTAAGGAGATGGAGACATTAGGGAGTTCGGTGAGAGATGATTTATTTTTATTAAGCTTAAAGTGGCACTTAAAAGCATATTTTAAGACAGAAACCTTTGTGCTCCCCAGAATTACTTATATGATATAAGTAATAATTCCCTCTGTTTATTGTCCAGAAGAACTAACATGAATGGAGCAATTTATCAGAATAATAATTATTTTCATATCGACACTAATCTAATGAATGTCTTTCAGCAAATAAGCATCAGAAGTCTCCATTTTCATTAAAATAAATAAATAAAGTAGGTCGAGGTGGTAAATCTAGACCAATAAGTTTCCTTGTTAAGGCAATTCTGAAACAAAGCATTTCAGCTCTAGTAAGCAGACACCAGCCCTCTGCATTGTGTTTGAGGTCTGAAGCTGAATATGGCTTTGAAGTGAGTAGACAAAAGCAGTGACAGACTCAAAAGAACTAAACCACTGTAAACAGTGAGAGTGTGTGCTGAGGAAGGAAAGGGTCTGCCTTTTGTACCATTGGTTAATTATCAAAAGTGTATTTTGTATGCCTGTTTTTGGGTCTGGAATCGGCAGTTAGCATTTATATTTCAAAACTTTAGAAATTCTCTTACTTTTTAGTAAAGTTTCTGATAGAAATGTGCAAATTCAAGCCCTTACATGAGCAGTTGACTGTTTTACATTAGCTATTTTACTTCCATACAGCGTAAGAAGTCACTTTATTTTGCAATTATGTTCTAAAAGCAAAGATTTAAGGAAAAGTGTAACATTCATGGCAAACTCAAATTAAAGCTGATTAGAGTTACAAAAAGCATTGCTTGCATGAATTACATAGACACAGGAAGAGATAAATTTAAAGTAACAATCTTCTAGTATCTCTGGGTATGTCATAGAAAGCACAGGGTATAGTACAGGATGGACAAAGTGGATTATGCTATAGAATGGATCAATCTCTTCTTAATACATGTTGTCTCTAGTTTTTCTTTCTATACCTTGAAATCCACAGTTTCATACAAATTTTTGTACCAACATGAAGGAAATATTCAATGTTTAATGAATAAATAAATGAATCGATGATTAAGTAGAAATATTAGCTGTGAAAACTATTTTTATAATAAATTAATCTTACAGATTATATTCTGAAAGATACATCCTAAAGCAATACTTATTTTATGTCCTAACCAAAAAGGGTGATTCAAAAGGCATTTTCTGTGGCAGCCAAATCTTTGTAGATCGCTACAATTGAATTGAATATCACGGACCTTTTCAAAACCCCTCAATAGGAATCAAATGGGTATTTTAAATTTTTTATTAATTTATTTTTATTTGTTTAAAAGTCATTAAGATGTACAATTTATAACTTTTATAATGTCACAAAATCTGTTCTAAAGCAGTAAGGGTATTTCTTTTTATAGGTTATTTCGTGTTCGTAAATGAGTTTTATTTTTAAATAATTATAAATGTTTGGGGGAAAAATACACTGAACATATTTGTATATTTCTCTTGAGTGCTAATTTGTTTTATTTTACTGTTCTATCAGTTCAGAGTTTTGAACCGTCTTATATACATGTTCTATCAGCAATTTTAAGATGGGTTATTTTTTTTTTAAGTGCCTCTAATAAGAAAGTGACTGAAAGAGAATGTCAACATATTATATTCAGTAGAGAATTCCAACTAGAAGTCAAATGTTTACCATTTAAGCCAGAGATGATCTTGAATTAAGCTAAAAATGAATAATAAAATGCTTGGATACTGAGGACTTTTATTACTTTTCATAATTTGCAATATTATGCAAAGTATCCTGTAACACGACCTTACAGAATAAACTATCACACTTACATGAGATTAAAAAAGAAATACATGAGAGAATTACATTTTGAGAAATAAGAAATTTATATAGTATTTTGTAAAGCATAACTATGCTGTATCAAAGATTGTTTTAGATTTGTTTGGCATTAAAATTTTTTAAGGATTTCTAAAACATTTTATTATTATAGTGTTGGTAGTGTGGTAGGTGAGTTGAAAAGATTGAGATTCTGAATATTTATATGACTTATCCAGCTTATTCAGTTGGCCAATGTTGGAACAAGCATTAGAATTAAGATTTGGATGCCAAAATAGACCACATCCATCATTCCTGTACACAACCCAGAGGTCAACTGAGCAGACCTTGACCACAAGCACAAATCTACTGCAAGTGGCCATCAAAAGCATTCCACACGATTTCCCTAAGTCCCTTGTAACTTCTTTTCTGTCTCCAAGATTCTCTATCATAATGACCTGTCTCTATTTTCCCTATAATAATGACAAGAAGGTTAATCTCTTCACCACTCCATGAAAATTCTGTTCCCAGAAAATATTACATAAATTTAGACAATTTATTGATGGTTTGGTAAGAGGCTATTCATCCATCTCTGAATTCCTTATCTCTTGTTCTATCTCCATAAAGAGCCGCATTACACCAGCTCCCCCAACAAGTTCTACCCACAGTAAGTGCTATGGGATCTTTTCAAGAAATTTCTTACAAATGTAGTACTCACTATGCAAGGAAGTCTGATGGGACAATTTCTATATGTTACTGAAACACAGTATGTTTGTAACATTGTACATTAATACTATCCATGCTTATTTAGCTTTATATATTACTCTAATTTTTATTGTGATCAAAGTCTTAATTTTTAAACTAGAACACAAGTTCAGTATGAAGACCAAGTTGAAGTACCAGCTGGAAGTACAAGCTCTTAAATAGTAATGTGTGCTTTTTTCTTTTGGACTAAAAGTTTTTTCATTTAAAAGTTTCTTAATTTTGTTGAAAATTTTATGATTAAAATTTTTTAACAGTATAGAAAATATAGAGGAAAAAAAATGTTTCCTTTCTTCAGCATAGCCCATCCAGTTTTTCTCTCCAGAGGCAAAATTTTTAATGGATTACGTTTTTGTGCATCTTTCAAAAGTAATAAAAGTTTTTTACACAAATGTGTCTCCTCTTTTCACATTGTGAGAAATCAGTATCCCACTAATCATCAGGAGGTAAACACAAATCGACCTCAGCCATTAATATTCTGTAATATGAACATTTTTATTCCCATTACAGTTATGCATACAGGTTTTAGAGTCAAATTCAGTGATTACAAAAACAGCACTCCTGGCTATTTCTTGTCCACCGGATGTAATCATTAAAAGTTCCAAGTTAATTCTTTTAGTATTTTTTTTAATTTCTAAAAACATTCTTACATTTCTACTACTTGATGTTTCAGTTTTCAGTTTTGATGTTATATAAAATTTATATATTTTCATTTTCTTTTGGAAGATAAAAACTTCTCTTTCACTCATACATTTTGTATGTATACATCTTGTATACATCATGTACTTACCACACAGCTGTAATTGGAGTCAACTATTCTTCAAATATCATACTCTTGCTTGTATCAATATTCAGTGTTTTTTATTATATGACTGTGTAAACACTACTCAAGTCTGAATCATGAAGTGTATTATGAATGCTTTTTCTATACAACAAAATTCTCTTTTTTATATATATATACTTACAATTAAAATATCCTAAAGTACTTCCCCAATGATACAAATCGCTCAAAACATCGAATATATTATATATTATAACAATTTTGTCTTCCTAAAACTATCTCTCTTGAAACTTTCTGGCCTATTCCAGTCTGGACTAGTAGCCCTGGGTTGGCTACCTGTCATTGATTTTGAAATTTTACTTCAATACCATTCTTGAGGATGGGTGGTTCCTTGACCTTTCTCAGTTTTATGGATTCTGTGTTTTCTCTTTTTAAAATTTATTCTCTTATTTTGGTACAGCACAACCTCTAATAAACTCCTGAGTAAAGGGTCTTGAGATGGAAATTTTAAAGACTTTTTATATCCAAAAGTTACGTCTTATTCTATCTGAACTCCTAGAAAACATTTGGCTGGAGATGGAATTCTAGTTTGAAAGTTATTTTCCCTCAGAATTTTTAAGACATTTTTTCATCATCTTCCAACTTTAGTGTTGTTATTGAAAAAAAATAATGCCATTCTAATTCTATGAAGTTCATGGTTTTCTTTCTAAAAGTTTATAGAATCTTCATCCCAAATTCCACAATCATGAGCTATTTATACACCTTACTGGAATATTTCTAATCTGGAAACTCACGAGAACCTTTCTTGAATTATTTTTTAATGTTTCTTTCTTCTTTTTTTTTGTTTCTTTCTCTTGCTAGATAGAGCTTCTGTTTTCCAGATGTTGGATTCCTATTTGATATCTCTAATTTTCTTATATTTTTCTTCATAATTTTTTTTGCCTTTTTACTCAACTTTTCAAGACTATTTCCTCAACTTGATCTTCTAATTCTTTCATTGAGCTTTCCAAGAGCTTTTTCATTTCATGTATTTCTTGCTTACAGCTGCTTATTCTTGTTTCTTAGATATAATATAGTCAATCCTCACTCTATATAATACTGCAGGATTATAAAAATGACCATGACCAAGCAAGCAGGAACCATGCAAAACAATCTAAATGATCAGTTGGGAAAATGACAATTGTTCTGTAAACTTTAACAATTTTTTCACAACATAAAAATTCATATTATCAGTTTTAATTATATAGGGAAATTAAAAATAAGAAAACATGTTTACTTAGTACACTGAAATTTAAAACATTAAAAACATTGAAATTTAAAGTGTTTTCTATCTGGAAATAATGCTTGCCACCTTCTAATGGTATAACTTACAATACTTAACGAGCATCTTTACCATGTCTTGAATTATCATGCTTCTAAGTTTGGAAAAGCTTACACTTATTTATCCTTTGTGCTTTAGTGTCATGAAATGTTTCTGAGAGCCCTTTAATGTGAATTGTTTTGCCAGTATCACTTACTTTTGGACATCTTCATTCTTTTCATCACAAACACTTTCATCTACATAAAATATTTACCAATTATAATATCCCCTCTCATTAACCAATCCTTGGAAGGTAGGTGCAAATTTCATAGCAGCATTTTTTTCTGCTCTAGAAACTTCACAAGATAGCTTACATTAGCCAGTTCAGTCAACTTTTGAAATAATAAAGCTAGCTTTTACTGGCAATAAAAGTTCCTTCTATGCCTTTGTAATCACTACTTTCTTTTAATATGGCAACTAGCATCGACACTTTTCTCTGAATGCTAGCCAAATATTTTTTAATTACAATTTTCAATCCTATCTAAGTGGCTTTCTGTTCATAGTGTAATTTAATCTAAAAGATGTCAAAGCAACTTTACTTGTTTTTTATATTCACTGGACTTTTACAATGTGGTTCATGTAGGTCCCTTCCTGTCTTGCTTGCTATTGCCTTTTCTAATTATATCAAATTTCACTTACAGTGTTACATTTCTAATTTCATTGTTGCACTTTCATCTTTGTTGGCCAATTCCCTTTCTTCATTAACCACTTTGGAAAATGTCACATGGGTTTGCTTATCAGTGAAAAAGAAGGAGACTACACAACTTCATAGTTTGCTGTCTGTGTGTGAACTAACAGCTGTACAGTAAATAATCACAGACAGACTTTGAAAGAAGGGATTGGTCATTGATTGTGATGAGTGTGCATTTATTATTATTTAGTGACTGTGGGCAGAGAAATGTGTACACCATGCAGTTACCCATAGTTAATTAACACAGGTGTCCTCAGACATATTGTGGGTTTTGTTTCAGACCACAGCAATAAAACGAATATCTTAATAAAGCGAGTCAGATGAATTTACTGGTTTCCCAGAGCATATAAAAGTTATGTTTGCACTATACTGTAGTCTATTAAGTGTGCAATAGCATTACGTCAAAGAAAATTTACATGTCTTAATTTAAAAATACTTTATTGCTAAAAAATGTTAACCATCACCTGAGCCTTCAGTGAATTGTTATCCTTTTGGTGGTGAAGGGTCCTGCCTTGATATTGATAGAAATGCAATATCTATGAAGTACAATAAAGCAAAGCACAATAAAATAACGTATGCTTGTATACTATGGTAACTGAAATCTGAACTCTATTACCAGGGGACTGGTGTTATAAACTAAACTGTGTAACTGATATTCATGCATGTTGGAACCACGCAAAGTGAGAACTGCCTGTGCATCTCTAATTTCGACAAGGGCACTAATGATAATATTTAAACCATTTTCCCATTGTTTCCTCCAATTTACTTTTCTCCGTATTGATTTGTCTCTTTGCTATTTATTTGTTTGTTTGTTTGTTTATTCTGTTCTCAGCTTTGATGTTAGATATTGGTCTGATTTGCTCAGATGTAAGAGTAAGGCACTAAAAACTCATATATAGAGTTTATTAACGCAGCCTTCACTGCTGGGTGATTTGGTTGGGCCATTTCTTAAAGAGTATTGAATATTAATGCCTTTAAGTCTTATCTTTTGGGATCGTCAGAGTCCCCCAAAAAACACTTTTCAAATGTCCTTCCTGGAGAGTATACTACCTTTATACGTCTTGTACACGCCTGTCTCCCAGGAGTTGTCAGCAGGAGAGAAGGCCGTTTGCCATTCACTCCCTTACTTTCATTTTGGTACCTTTATTTGTAACCATGCCAGTCGAGGAACACTCTGTTTTAGTCTCTTCAGAGAATAAACCTCCAGTGTTCTGCTAAGGTGAAAGATAGGCAGTCAGACCACCTGCTGTTTTTAGCCACACCTTAACTTTACTTCCAAAGATCCACTATGTCACCAGATCCAGGGCTTCTTCAGGCTGGCACCTTGTGTATTTTGTCACTTGTTGACATTCTCCATTGGTAGTTTAGGATTCAGCTTTTCCTGGTCACTTACCACCTATCCACTGCTCTCTAGCTTTCTAAATTTGGTTGCAATTTTTCCACTTCTTTGCCTTCATTGTTTTTTAAAATAAAAACTTTATTGTCATTCTAGTGAGGCTTTATGAGGGAGAGAAGGTTAAATGTATGCAGTCAATTCACCATCTTTAATTTTAAACCTCTCATTTAGAAAAATAATATACCAATGAGTATTTTTTTTAATATCCTGTACTAAACCCTTGACCAAAGTAAAGTAGAAAATTGAATCTAATAGATGAATAGAAGATGATAAAGCTGTGGTTTTATTCTTTTCTTATTTTGCCTACTTTCATAGAATAAAAGGTCTGATATTTCTTTCTGTTATTTTGCTTCCAGAGATGTTAACAAAGGTTTTACCATTTTTCTGTCATTGATCTTTATGTTTTCATTATAATAACCACATTAAATCAACCATAAATATTCTAAGAGCATTTTGTATAAGAGATTTATAACACTTTCTTGAAATGGTTTCAGTAGCCTTATTCAACTGCACCTCCTGGCATTTTTAATAACCCTCTTAATATATTCTGTCATTCCCATCTGTTTTGATTTAATGTTGATTATACAGACACACGCATTACAAGAAGCCAGCTGATCACTTCAGCACTGAGTTATGTGTGAATTAGACCCAAAGTATTTTCAGAAATGAAACATAAAACTGCTATTGTTAAATTATATTCAATTTATTAAATTACTCCTGGGTAGATTATGTAGACCTTTGAAAAATTAAACATTAGACATATTCATAGAAAATCATGCCACTGCATTTTAACCAGCCACTAATTCCCTAACCAGGGGAAATATATTGAACACAGTCGAAGGTTAAGACAGAGGAGTACAGTGAGACTAGGAAGCAGCCAATCAGATGGCGAGGGTCTAAAGATCTGATGCCTCCAGGGAAGCAGCACCAAGCTGAGCTGGTTAGTCTCCTCTCTTTGCAGACAGAACACCACCACATACTCGTCGTAAACGTTCCCCGTGTGGGCAGCAACCACCAAGCAGACCCCGTAGCTGAGAAGAGAGGGATACATGCCCAAGCAACTCATTCTGCTCAGCAGTGGACAAGACAGCGATATTCCTGTGCTGGAATGTTCTCATTCAAAGGTATCGATTCTTTTTCATTGAGTTGATATGTTTCTTAAGGATTACGAAAAGTAGAGATGCTGGTGCTGGAGGATGATCTCTCTGCTTTCTAGTAATGCTTTGTTCCTGTTCTCACTCTAAATGTCAGCCTTTTAAGATGGTTAATCTCTGGGGGAGACGGCAATAAACAGAATAAAGGAACACTTTACATTGCTTAAGCTGACTGGGCACAGACCCTTTATTAGGACAGACTCTTTGTTACTGTTGCTATTGTTCTGAAGGTAAACTGGCTAAAACTACAGCTTAAAAACCATCACATTCTGCTACCTTTATAACTAAGAGACCCAGGGAGGGAACGGTTGGGGGCGGGGCGGGGAGCAGGAAGGGGCTACATATCTTACAGCTTGCTGCAATTTATCTAGCTATCTACCAGCCTCATAGAGAAAAAGGGCCATACTGCTGATCTAAAGTACAGAAAGAGAATTTTGTCACTATGAGGGTTCCTCTATGCTTTTGACACAAGTTTTATAAAATACAAGCACTTTGCATATTCTCATCATGCTTAATAAAGATGCCTTAATTATCATTTATTACTGACAGCTGGTGTAATCGTCCAAAAGTCATCAGCATATTAGGAATTCTTGTTTTAGTTGCCAAGGTAATAGGAAGGATAATTTAATATGTTACAGAGTAACAAAAGACCCATGAGAAACATATGCATTAGGTGAGGCGGGAGATTGCTTTGTGGAGCATTTATTTTTTGGAATGAGTCCCTTCTTTTGTCTCTCCTCTGCATCAATTATCTGTTAGAAAGAATGTATGAAGCAAGGATTTCCATCATGTACCATATATTTAGAGTAACACAATTATTTCTTCTGTACATTAAGCAACATTTCATTTGTGTCTATGACATTTAAATTATTAGCCATATGGAAAGGTTTCAATGGTAAATTGTTCACTGTCCTCCATGGAACACTGGAAATCACACATTCATGGGTTATCACTGTTGGCCTGGATGAAGTTGAGATAAACTGTTGTCCCAGGGAGCAGAAATAAAAGCAGGGAGTGCTCAGCTTCATTTTCCAGTTATCTTGCAAAAGCATGGCCCATTACATTTTAATCTTTATAGCTAATTGTCAAGGCTAGTACTTCCATACCTCTGAAAGCTCTCCTAAATAATGCAGATTCTTTGTGTAGTTATTTTTTAAAAGAGAGGAAATATTAAGACATTGATTATAGTTTCTAAATTTCCTTGCAAGTGGTGTTTTTATTCATTTATCTACTAATTTTGGTCTGTAGAGCTAAATACACTTTGCCCCTGCAACATCAATTTTAAATTTTAAGGTTTAAAAATCAAAACAAATAAAAATAACTACATTTTTATTATATGTCAATTTTTTTACTTATTTATTTCTATGTTTAAAAAAATATTGCTTTGGAGAAGGCAAAATTAACTAATTAATTGGATAGCCATAGGGAGTTCATTAATAACACTGATGAATGGTAATGGGACTACAGGAATTAGTATTATTTTGCAGAAGAGAATACAGAAGGATAATATCTTATATTTGAGCTATAAGTGTTCTGACACCTGAGATGATGTGAAATTTATTTCTACTAAAGAAAGAATAAAAAGAACAGTCAAGATGTAATCTTAGAAAATAGGGTTAGAGTCAGTGAAGCTTTTCAGGGTGTCAGGAGACAGATTGAAGGGAATGGTTTTAAGCAAAAGGAGGGGCATTGCACTCTGAGGCAGCATAGGGGTAAAATAATGGACCCAGACTGGCCTTGGTTACAGACAGACCTGGATTAAATCCCTCTACTGCCACCTACTCCCTGTGCGACCTGGGTAGATTAGCCCCACCCAGCTGGCTTCCAAGAGTTAGGAGTCCATATAATTATAAGTAGTTCACATAACTATGAAAAGGGTATAATTAAAAAGACATGGCATCAAAGTCAATTGTGACCTTGTTAGGATGGATGGGTGGAGACATGCCTCCTCCTTATACTTAGAAAAGGGGATTCACTGCAAGGGAAGAAAAAAGACCCTTATGAGTTCATCTCTGTCCTCTACTCTCTTTGCTCTCTTCCATTCCCCAATAATGTTCTACCTTCTGAGAGTATTGCCTTCAGTGTAATGCTTTGAATCCTATTTAAATGCAAATAGCCTTGGCAAGACTACTTTAAGATATTATTACTCCTTGGTCTACTGGAAGGACCTGAGAGCAGATGCTGATAGGGGAATGCTGAGTAAGAGAGATTTTTTTTTTTTTTTAAGTAGAGGGTGGGAGGTTCCATGTAAAAAGGATGCTATTGAGAGAGGAAGAGCTAATTGGTGAGTCTAATGACTGGGAAACTATTCTACCAAAATAAGTTAATAAATGCCTACAGAGAGACAAGGTCAGCGAAGAACATAAAATTAGGCTGTGGGTTCAAAATAAAGTGGAGTGCCTCGATAGCCAGCAGGCTTGGTGAGAAGCATGATACATACACACTTTTCCTCTCTTGGTCACCTATGCAGATGTTTGCTGCAAGCCATGACATCATGCTCTTCATAAGAACTTATTTATTGGCTTAAAGGGAAATAAATAAGGGGAAAAGAAGTAAAACCTAAGGTACAGAACACATTTTATTTTTATGGCATAATAATTTTTGCCAGAGTGCATGTCAGGAGTTAATGTAAAGAATGACTTTGTTGAAAACTAACTCTGACTGTATGCACGCTCCACTGAGATCTGAACATAGAACATCAATACAGCCTCTGAGCAAGAATGATCTTCACATTTGTGTAGCCCTCCAAACTCTCCCCATTCGAAGTAACTACACTACACCTCCAAGATTTTCTTAAACTTGATATTACTCCCATTCGTTCCTATGCTCCCATCTATTTAGAAATGATTAGATCTAGAGGAGGTTGCATGCTACTTGAGGACCGAATATTTAGGACCCTGCCCAGGCAGGGTTTTACCTTTAAACCACTGAAATATAAATACATCTGGATGAAGTAAGGCTATAAAAAGCTATTTTAAATTTTCTCTTCTACCACTTTTAATTTTCTTTCTTTCTTTTTATAGTTTTAGGCATGTTTGTTTTCTTTACCAGATTGGAGTTCTTCCAGAAAAATGATAATTCTGACTTCAACTTTATCTTTGTCATTACCTAGCAAAAGCCTACCACTTAGAAAATATTACACTAATATTTGCTCATCTTATTAAAACAATTCATTTCCCAAGAAGCCCATCAGCATATGCACATTGAACTACCAAGATATGCAAGTTACATGAGGGAAACGTGACCACATTAAAAGCATCCATTTGACTTCTTAATAAAATCTATGAATTAGGGAAAATTTACGTTTGTTCAACATCTCTCAGCAGCGTCAAGCCAATATATTCTGGCACTCTTGTGGTACTGCTAATACCAAGGAACTGTGTTTATGCCTAAGCAAATCTCATAAGTTCACACTGATAAAGTATTAGGTCACTCTCATTAATGTAAAAGCCTAGTCCAGAATATGCAATGTCCGGGTGGGCTGGTGTGAACTGCTATAAAGGGACATTGGAATTATCTGCCACCTCCTGGGAGATGGGGGTTGGCACCTTAAGAGGGACAAAAGACAGAGACTATAGAGCAGCAGCACTAGCCAGACAGTGAACTGGGCTTCTGGTTCATATCAAGGACTTAGAGAATGAGCCAGGATGATCATCCCCTCTCTAATCTTCAGAAGACACATTAAGCCCTTTCTGAGACATTATTTGACCAGTCTTGTTTCATCTCTCACAATTCTGTGAATCCTTCTTATGACTTTTCAAAATCTGTGTAATGAACTGGGAAAGGAAGCCAAGTGTATGTTTCCCTTAATAAGCCTGAAGTGATGATGCCATGGTAGCTGCCTGTTAACAGTCAAGACTGTGTTATTATACAATGAAGCGGTTCATGGAAAACAAGGGAATTATTTGGCCCAAAGACTATCTCACCCACCTCCAAAGAAAAGTTGTCTTGTTTTGTTTTAGTATGATGTCATTAAAGAATCACTTAGAGGTAGTATCTGGGTTTATGACCTGTGAATCAGTGTAAGATATCATCTTTCTTTCCTCTCTTTAAAATCTACCATTAGAATTTTTCCAATGGGTAGACACACAGAAAAAATTTGTATGTCTACTTGATGGACATTCAGCTTCCTCTTGAACCATCTGGGGACTCTAGTCCATTCATATTTCATCACAAAGACATTTAAGCTCCCTCCCCACCAACACCATAAGAACAGATAGCCATCATTATACAGGTCACAGAATAATTTCCAAAACGTTTCTCTAAAGCCCATTCAGCCTATTCTCAGAAGAAAAACAAGCAACATTAATTTTAAAAACAGACTCCCAACAAGTTAAAACATGTATTACAAATTAAAATACTATTCCCAGCATGGTCTTTTGTTACTCAAGGCTCCAAATATGTCACTCTTCACTGGTCCAATCCCTTCTAAAATGTCGTATAATAGAATTTGAATTTTGCAGTGAAGTGAGCCTTGGTTCAAATTTCAACTGTACCATTTTAGTAGTGACCCTTTGATTTCAATCAATAACTGATATCCATCTACCTTGTACTTCATTTGAAATTTAAATGGGATAATGAGTGTCTAGTATCTATAATGCCATCTGTCACTGAGTAGACATTTAATAATTTGGAAACAATTCTTTCTGCTCCAGAGTCAGGTCCAAATGTGATACTTGGCATTGCATAGAGGGGACTTTTACTTACCTGACATATGCCTATGCCTACCTTAGCAGCTTTGCCTCCTGCCTGGACCAATCCACTGCTTATTTCTCAACCTTATTCTCTGGCAATACTTGGAGTTTGCAAACATTGTTTGCTGTTTTGATCTGCATTCCACTATTTTTCCCTTTACATGTGTTGTTGTTTCCTTGACGTGAAATGCTGCATTTCTCTCTTCTATTTCTCAGAAATCTGCTGTTCATCATTGAATCCATAGTTCCAGGATGATATGCTTCTTCTCAATGATATTCTTTTTACCTTAATAAGACAGCTAGTATTTGATGATTCTTACTATCTACCAGATGCTCTTTTAGGTAAATATTTTATATAAGTTATCTAATTTAATATTGAAAATTATTATTCTACTCATCATAATATATTGTCTGTCTTCCCCACTAAATTTTGATCTATTTGAGTGCAGAAAAAAAGTGATTAGCATGGCTTGAATGAATGAATGAATCAATGAATGAACAAATAGCAAGATAGATGGAAAAAAGAAGATAGAGAGGACAAAGTTATACTAGGGGAGATGAAACTGTTCTCTGGGATGGGTCAATATTTTAGGGAGCAAATTGTAATGAAGTCCAAGAATTTGAGAAGGCATTATTTAAATGAGTAAACAAAAACAAACTTAAACCAGAAAGCACATTACATCAATTGACTCATTTAAACTTACTTTAAAAACTCAAGAGAAGAGGGATTTTATAAACCTTATTTTATAGATGGGACAACAGAGAGGTGGCCGGACTTGTTTAAGACTATCCAGCTAGAAATTAAGAAGCTTGGGCTTGAACTTAAGTTTGCATAACTCTAATGTTCATACCCTTTATACTTTGGTGTTCTGACTCTAAGTAAATTGTGGGAGATGGCTCAGGCTAAAGAAAAGGTAAATTATTTTGGAAGGAAAAGGAATGACAATGGGAGATTGAAAGTAAAGGGAACTTGAGATTTTCCCATCTATGCAGTGTTTGCCCCATAAGTCCCTGTACTGTAGACACTGAAGAGTAACAACATATATGGATTGTATTTCCCTGGATGAGGGAGTAGAAGATGGGAAGAGAATTCAAGAAAACTGAAAGAGGAAAAGATATAAGGGCCAGGATCATGAACTTTGGAGGCAAAAATCCTCCTTTCTCCTTTGACCCCATCCTCATTGAGTATATGACTATTGAAGGATGGGGTAGAAATTGGGAGAGTGACAGTGCCAAGTTATGGCTCATGGACCCTTATGTTGGGTTATTGTCTGGGGAGATTTGTCTGATTTTACCACCCTAACCCAGGTAGCCCTTGATTAAAGATGGTTTTTGGAGTCAGAGGGCAATCCAACAGGTCATAATTTGCACTGTATGTAATAAAATAAAATATATGTTATCTGTTTGTTAAAATAAAAAGCTAAGTGACATTTTGGGGAAAGTTTTACTATCTTATACTATTCAGCACTTTACAGTTCACATTTTAAAATTGTATGTGTAAAATTTGGTTCAGATATATGTTGTGCTGAATTTCTTCCATTGGCATATTTTTAAAAGAATGAATTCTTTATTTGGAGGAGAAAATTAGGTGGATGAGGAAATGGAAGTTCGTGTTTTGTTTCGTTGGTTTGTATTCCTTTTGCTGACATTTTGATTAGAACACTCTCTACCAAGAGAAACTATTTTGAAACATAGCTGCTTAATAAATGTCATACATTGATTTTTCTAGAATTCATATCTATATCTCTCATGACAAGTTTTTTGCCTCTAGAATTTCAGATTCTTTCAGATAGCTAAACTTACAAACATATCTGTGGGATCATTGCTATTTTCAACCCATATATTTTTCTTCCATTCTCACCACTGCCTTAATTCACATTTTCAAAAAAAATTTTTTTGTTGTTCAGATTATGCCAAGAACCTGGAACAGGTCTCTTGGCCAACTCCCTTCAATCTCTGCATAACAGCCAGCATTCTATTTCTAAAACACAAATTTACTCATGTTAGCAACTCCTTTAAACTTTTTAAGATAGCTCTTTGTTCTTAGAATCAAGTCCAACTTCCCTCATGGCTTGCAGTCTTTCTTGATCATGTACATGAGATTTTTCCTGAATTGTCTCTTTACCCACCTCCCCGCACCACTCACACACTGTATGTTCCATATATTTTGAACTACTTGTAGGTTGCCAAATATCGTGTTATTTCACCACCCCAAGCATTTCTGAATGGTGCTGCTTCTACCTGGAGCATATCCTTCACCTTTTTATTCCTGACACTTCCCTACTCCTACCCCTAACACCTCCATCTTGTGTGTCACATCTCACGCATTCCTCTGCATATTCTTTCCACTGCTTATATACTTATGAATTAGATATCCCTCCTCTAATCTCATTTAGCATCCTATTCATTGTGTTTTTTGTCAGTTTCTTTCTTTAGTTCTATTAGTAGTTGCTTTATATATTTTGGTATTCCCTGATTGGGAGCATATATATTGAGGTGTTATATCTTTTTGATGTATTGTCCCCTTTATCATTATGCAATGTTCATCTTTGTCTCTCGTTACATTTTTTATCTTGAAGTCTATTTTGTCATACATAAGTATGGCTGGCTACACTTGCTTTTCTCTGGATGCCATTTGCTTGGAGTATCATTTTCTATCCTTTCACTTTGAGTCTATTTGTCCTTGCAGCTGAGATATGTCTCCTGTAGGCAGCATATGGTTTTGTTTTGTTTTTTGATCCAATCTGCTATTCTGTGCCTTTTTATTGGTGAGTTCAGTCCATTTACATTTAGGATGACTATTAAAATATGAGGTTTTCCTATAGCCATTTTATCTTTTGTTTTCTGGTAGTTCGCAGTCTCCATTGTTTCTTTGTCATATTTCTAACATATGAACTATGTTTTGTTTATGTTTGCCTGGTTCTCAATAGATGTTTGTGGAATAAATGAATGATCTAATGATGAGAAAAGCAGAGATTCTTTATAATAAAAATGGCAAAAATATATTTTCTATAAAAATATAATAAATGGAATGCTATAATAGAATCTGTAGATAAAATCAAGTATACTTTCTAAAGATTTGTCAAAGTTGGGTAATAATCAGGAAATGAGTTAAGATTTGAATCATTATCATTTTTCATTCTTGCTTTAAAATGTTGCCCATTCAATGTGCTTCCCTCTGACCTAAGCTAAGTCAAAATTTTGAAGACATACTTTTAAATTTTGCTAATTAATACAATATACCTTTCATGTGTCGATAATCTTATCTATACATTTGGTTTGGCTTCCTCATTTATTCAACATTATGCTGTTAGGAGAGACCTGGTAGGGCTCATAAATTACTCAAAATGGTCAACCTTTTATTGTAATTGCTCTATCAGCTAGTTGACAGAATCAATGGGTAGATTAAGCCTCCAAGCAATCACAAATTGATGCTGCATTTGATTTTTTGATTAAGGTGGTGACTGCCAGATCATCCCATTTTTTAAAAAAGATTTGCCTCTTTGCAATTATTAGGTAATCTAAAGGGTGGTAATTTGTCACTATTTGGGAAATCTTGTCCCCAAATAACTACTATGTTTGTCCACATAGAAATGGTCTTAAAAGAGCCTCAAGAGCTTTCCTGGATGTGTTCAAATAGTGATCTGTGAAAGAAGTATTTTATTAAAAACACCATTTATCCAATTCTATTCCACAAAAAAAATTCCAAAAGTCCCCTAAAAATTATTGTTAAATTAAACCATCTACATGTTAGAAAATATAGATGACACATATAGGTTTACTGTGAAATTTTTTTTCTCTCATCCTAATTATTAAATATACCCTAGTTTCTTCATCCTATAGGTGTAAACCAAAACCACATTTCTTCCATTACACTCCCAGAAATAATTAGGACAATTTGGGGAGCACCTGTTCTTCCAGTAATTCCCTCAGAATATAAACCAATATAATTGCAATGGGAGACCTAAAATGAAGAAACACATTGTCTCTTTACCTATTATCAGCTCTCTCAGGACAAGAACTACAATTCTGATTTTCTTTTTTGAAGTAAAGTCAGAGGCACAGGTGGAAATTATTTTACATAAGAACATAAGGACACTTTGTCCTGAGGGTTAGGAGTAAAGAAAATTTGAAACTGGGGAAACGTAGTCATGTAAATAAAAGCAGTACCCAACCTGAGGAAGAGAAAAAGTGCTTCGTTAATCTTTGGGGCACCTGCTGTCCCGGAAATATCTACAAATTCTCTCTTCTCGCTAGTATTTTAAAGTTATATGTAAATTCCAAGGAGAAGAAGGAGAAAAGGAAAAGAAAAAGGATTTTGGTATCTTGTTTAGTTTCTTTGAGTTTTATTTTTCTTATATGTAAAATAAATAATTTGAAGTTTATGATCTCCACAGTGCTTTCCACCAGAACGACTACATGTAAGATATGAAGTAAGGCTGGAGAAATAGATGCAATTCGTTTAAATATTGAGGAAAGGACTAAGAAAGACAAACTACTCCTGGGAGAGGGAATGGGCTAGGTCAAAGAGTAAGAAAGTGCAATGACTCAGATAGAGAGTCTGCCATTGAGAAAATTATGGGAAATAATGCACAACAAATACATAGAACCATTCATTTATTTAAGATTTTTATGTGTCTATTACGCATCTAGACAGAAAGGATCCAGGCATAAATAAGGCAGACAAGGCCTCTGTTCTCATGGAGATAATATACTGGTGGGAGAAGACAGGTAATAGACACATAGTCAAACAATGTAATCTCACAGCCCTATAATGTAATGGTTAAAGACGTAGGCTTTGGAGCCAGACTGTCTGGTTTCAAATCCTAGTTCCCTAAACTTAACCTTGAGCAAGATATTTAAGCTTTCTGTGCCTCAATGTCTCACCTAAGTAATGAAGATAATAACAGTACCTACCTCACAGGGTCAACATGAGGATTAATGAGAAAAATACATGTAAAATCTTTAGAGTTTTTATTGTATTTACAGAACAGTATCTGACACATGGTAAATCTGAAATAAATGTCAGCTATTATTATTGGAGTGGTAAGTGCTATGATAATAATGAAGCAGAGAAAGGCAGCATTATTTTCAGCAGCAGCATTATTAACATTTGGGGCTGGATACTTCTTTGTTGTGGGGCTGTCCTGTGCATTGGAAGATGTTTAGCAGCATCCTTCATCTCTACCCACTAGATGCCAGTAGCATCCTCCAGTAGTGACAACCAAAAATGTATCTAGACAATGTTAAATATTCACTGGGAGGCAAAATCACCCCTGGTGGGGAGCCACCGGATTAGAGGATAAACAAGTGAAGTATTTTTAAATAAGGTGATACAAAAGAACTCTTTGGATAGAAACAAGAATGGAGTCCTGAATGATGAGAAAGAAGCGGCCATGCAAAACCTGGGGAGAGAGTGTTCTAGGAGTATACTCGGCAAAGATAAAGGCTCTGAGGCAGGAACAAGTTGATGTGGCCAGAGTATACATGTCAGTGAAGATCATGATAATGCTGAGACAACGTTAGAGAATTTTAAGCAGGAGAATAATAAGAGTTGATTTCTGTTTTATAAATTTATTCTCAGTCTGCATAAGGGCAGGCATGAAGCACGGAGACCAGGGAGGACATGAATGCATAGTCCAGTGAGAGATGAGGGGCTTGGACAGGGTTAGTTAGAGTCCATGGTTGTAGACATGGTGAGATATAATAAGATACTGATATATTACAGTGGAAGAACCAAAGGATGGGTTAAGTGTATGAGGAATCAATGGCAAATGGGGGAGGAGCAAGTTTGTGGGGAAAGACTTTAATAAATTCGTAGTTGCATCTTAGCCTTGTAAAGTTTGAGCTCCCACTACTCATCTAAGCACTAACCAGGCTGTTCATTCTACCAGTCTGGAGATCAGGTGAGAGGTTGGGACTGGAAATGCATGTTTGGGAGTCATCAATATTTAGCTAACATCTAAAATGTGGGACCATCTGAGTTCCCTGAAGGAGAGAATAAGGTGGAAAGCCAAGGACTGAGTTCTGAAGCATTCTTATATTTATTTAGAGAATGAACGAATGGCTAGTGATATAGTGATAAAACCCAGAAACTGTGTGGTATCCTAGAAGATAGGAAAAGAAGTGCTTCAACAAGGAATATGATGTCATCTGGGTTGAATACTACTAAGTAAGAAGAGGACTGAATTCACATTTGAGTTAGACAAGATGGAGAATGTACATGACTGTGATGACAGGGTTCCACTGGTGTGATGGAGATGAAAGGTACATTGCAGTATATTATCAAGAGTGGAGGTAAGAAAGTTAAGACAGAAAGTGTAGGCATTTCTGCTGGGAAGGAGATTGAAGAGATGGAGTAACAGTTAGAGCATGATGTGGGCCAAGGAAAGCACTAACTTTGTTAAGATGGAAAGTATTACAGCATGTTAGAATGCTGATGGAACTATTCCAGTAAAGAGAAAAAAATTGGCAATTCTGGGAGACATTAAAAAATAATTGCATGGGAGAATTTATTGAGTAGTGGAAGAGATAAAACCTGTAGTACATAGTGAACTAGTGTCCTATACAGAAAGAAAGAGGGACAGTTCAATAAAATGGCAGAGGAGAGAAATTTAGATAAAGTGGTGTATTACTTCTTTTTTGAAGTAATTCTCATCAGAAAACTTTTACTTTTTTCAATGAAATATAAAGCAAGATCATCAGTAGACAGTATGCCCCAAAGAGCAAAGGTTGAAGGACTGAAAAGATTAAAAGGTGTTAAGTAGTCCTTTAGAAGAGAGAACAAGATATACATATTTGGGGAGGGGGATAAACCACGTTGGAATGTGAAGATAGACCTAGCGGTTTTTTTAAACAAAGGATTTAGTGTGTTTGTTCTTTTGCCCAGAAGGTATGGGGTTCCTCACTTTGAAGGTAATTGCTAAGGAGGGCCAGTAGACAATAAGATTAAAGAATTGTGGTGTCACTATAGAGCAAAAGGTTTGAATTCAGGCACCTGATTAAATAGCTGTTTCACTTAACTCTTATGATATCTCTGTTAAGAAATCCTATTAATCCTACTACATGACTTAGTAAACAGACGTTGGGACATTAACTCATCCACAGTTACACAGCTAATAAATTGCAGAGCATTATATACTCTACAAAAAGGCACTAAAGTGGACAACGGAATACATTTCTCAAAGGTTTAAGAAGTGCTTTCATCTAATTCTCTCAAGGTACTCACTCTCACATTAGTATAAGACTAGTGAATTTTCCTTAAGATTAAAATAGCAAGCAGACAACAAACTGTGTCATAATTAGAATCAGTCACATGTCATGTTAGAATAGAATTATTCAAGAAGACAATTGTGACTGGAATTTAGAATAAAAATTATCATGCTTGAATTTTTCAGAATGTAGTCCTATCACTCTCTAAGAAATTAAATTTACTTTTGAAAGCATTCTGATTAGACATTCCAGAGGAATTTCCACCTTTAGCGAAATTGATAACTAGTACTGTGCTGGGCTGTTAGCAGTGAGAACAGGAGACAGGGAGCAGGAGTGGGTAAGAAACGCTTTTGCACATTCTGGGTTCTGGAGAGCAAGAGAAATTCATTGTAAATTGCATCTCTATTAACCACGATGACCATATTTTCTGGCCTCAAAATTGGGACATGTGGCCTGACCAATAGACAGAATATTCACAATTAGGATTATCACAGAAATATGGGCTTCATGGTTATCATCCTATAATCAGTGACAGAAGGGTCAGCTTAGAAAAATGAGACTTAAAATTCAAGTCAAATTTGAGATTTACTTAAAAATTAATTTCTGAATATGTCACCTCTGTGAACATTTAATGCTCTTCTTGGAAGCTCATTGCTAACTTCTCCTAAATCTCCCCTTTCTGAGTTCCCATACCTCCTGGGTATACAGTTAGTGGCTTTTAACATGGTCCACTGCCTGTGCTGAATTCCATCAAGTCTTCATGGTCCTGGCACCTAGCAGAGTGCCCAGTCTCAGTACCTCCTCGTTAACCGTTTATCGAAGGCATGGGGGATGGGTAAACCTGGAGCCAGCCACAGCCAGAGTAAACTACATTCCTTTCTACTTTTTCTATGAAGCCTTTATGCTTACTTCTTTAGGTGCATCTGAAACTGGGACTCAGTTTGAATAGCAGATGCCTCCTCATTGAAAACTTACCTGTGTACTACTCTCCCACTTTATTTTCAGAGATAACCTATGTTTTTTTCCATGTTCTTCTGTAATGCTCCCACATTATACCTCTGTTTGATTGTTGGTGTCTCTATGGAGAGTAAATCATGTTTTCCACCTATACACACACCTCAGCAATAGCCCACTTCACTGGTTTTTAACCAGATAGATTCAAATTGGTGATGATTAACCCTATCAATACCCTAGTTA
Source organism: Macroglossus sobrinus (assembly GCA_004027375.1). NCBI lineage: Eukaryota > Metazoa > Chordata > Mammalia > Chiroptera > Pteropodidae > Macroglossus > Macroglossus sobrinus. The sequence continues at coordinate 803,534 of PVKZ01000374.1, forward strand.
AAGTTAGTATGTCTTCAGAACTCATTCTTGGGTACTGACAATGGCTACTCAGTGGTCACAATGCTGTCTTTTTTTGTTGTGTTTGTCCTGATGATTAAATATCTTAATATTGGTAAAGCACTTCGAATGGTGCTGGTACCTAGCTAGCCCAGTTTATATGTTTGCTATTACTTGATTGTCTCTGCATTTCAACAAGCACATGAAGACAAAATAAATGGGTGCAAAATTCAAGGAATCTCTTCAACATGTAGTCTCTCATCACTTTTATTTGTGTCCCCATTATAGACAAGTGGTGTTTAAGCATGAAATCGTAAATGGGCAATTTCATATTGACAACAGAGACTCAGTCCTGTCTGGTGGGGCAGAGGTCTATGGAACTAGCAGATGCATTGGTTTAAACCCGTTGTGCCTTTAAGATCAAAAAAGCCTCTCATTTATTGAATTCGGCTTGGGTTTTATTACATGACCCAATTGAGCAACTGGTACTTTATCCATTAGTTTATGGATATAAACTGTATTTCCTTGTGTTTTTGCTTTAGAATTAAAGCAAGAACAATGATACCCTTTGGTTGTTGCTTTATTTTGAAATCTCAGACTATTTGATCTGAGTAGAAAAATATAATATATCTGATACATAGAAGGTACAACCAAAACATCTAATATGCAAATAATGCAAAAGCTGCTTGACTCTGTAACAAATTCTCTACAAGAGTCATGATCAAGTACCTTGTACTTAGTGAAGTCTAAGGATGCACCTTGGAAACCGTAAAAGGAGCGTCAGGAAAAGAGACTCAGCTTTGAGTGTCTAGTCAGGCTCAAATGTTAACAACTGCCTTGTTTTCTCTCTGAAAGTCTTTTATTTTTATTTTTTTTGTTACTGTGTAAAATCTTACTTTGCTTTGTAGAAGGGTAAAAAAAATTAAATTGAAACAAATTGGATGCCCTTATTTGAGAAGGGTATCTTCATTTGGCTTTATCACCAGAGTACAAGCCCAAGATAGCAAGGAAAGTGCCATATTTTTATTCTTAAGGGCCTGCAGAGGTCATGCCATCAAAGAGGTTCTCAAAACCATTTGCGAAATGAATAAATGAAGGAAAGAAGGAAAGTCCTTTTGTCCTCTAGACTCTCATCAAGTAGTTTTTGAATTGCTATGTTATCCAATGAATGCATGAGGGAAAAGACACGAGGGTTAAGAGAAAAATCAGCAAAACTGACAGCTAGGGAGAAAGCCTACTGGGAATGAAACCTACTGGGAAAATTTGAGGTTATGTCTTCTCTAAAGATTTTATTTTTTCCTGTGGGGGAAAAAAGTGCTTTGAAGAAGAAACTTTTGATTTAGAACAAAACTAGAATTTCTGGGAAGCATACATCATAGCAGGCTAGATATAGAAAGTTAAGAGCCAGACAGAGGTCAATTTTTTACCTAAGCTTTATAATCTTTTCAAGAAGGATTCTAATTTCAGGTGTCCTACTTTCACCATGATACCACTGTTATCACTTAAACTGTGTCCTCCAAAATTTATATTTTTAATTCTTAGCCCCTAGTAACTCTGAATATGACCTTATTTGGAAATTGTTTGTAGTTAATTAGTTAAAATGAGATTATACCGGGAGTAAAATGGGCAGCTAATCTAATATGGTTTATATTCTTATAAAAATGGGAAATTTGGACACACACACACACACACACACAGAGAGAGAGAGAGAGAGAGAGAGAGAGAGAGAGAGAGAGAGAGAGAGAGAGAGTGAGAGAGAGAGAGAGAGAAATGCCACATAAAGATGAAGGCAAAGATCAGGTGATGAATCTATAAGCCAAGACATGCCAAAGGTGTCCAAAAAACCACTAAAAGCCAGAGGTGAGGCCCGAAACAGATTCTCCCCCATAGCTCTCAGAAGGAACCAACCACAACTAACCCCACTGACACCTTGATCTCTGACTTCTAGCTTCCAGAACTGTGATATAATAAATTTCTGTTGCTTAAGTCACTATATTTGTGATACTGAGTTATAGGAATTCTAGGAAACCCAATAGACCCATGGAGATTATTTGATCACTGCCCTACTCCTTTAATGGCTACTGTTAAATACCACAGTTTGTAATAATTCTGCAGTAACCCTCTAGAAATGCTGTAACTTTAAAGTAGACATAAGATCATTGGGTGGATGATGTTTTAACCAATGAAAATGTAATTATTCGTGAGCTCTGTACTGCCTTTGAAGACACTGCTAGCACTAGTGCTTCAGACCTTCCCTGAGGAAACTGGCCATTAGTAGTCACAGGAAAGTGTGATCAACTTTGCCTTTCTCGGGGGCTAAAAATATTCATCACAGCCGTGAGTGCATGGCATCTACACGTTTTTCCATGTCATAATGATAAAAACACTTAACTGGGAGAGGAAGACATTTTTTGGAGCAGCGTTTTGAAGCAGAAAGCTTAAGAATTCTGCTTTCACTGATAATAGAGAATTGACAACATCATAGAAGGAGAATAGACAAAGTAATCCTTAAACCTTTTCATTTATAACAGAGATAAAAGTCTCAAGAAATTTTTATGAGCTGCTAGAAAAAGGTGTGTTCCCTTTGGTAAGTCATAGAAAGGGATTACGGAGGGCCAAGGAGACTGAGCACAGAGTGGCCCATCTGCTCTAAGCAATTAGACAGACAATGTTCTCACAAACTTGCCAGTGATTGCAGCCCTGCAACACAGTGACATTACCTTCAGGTGACCGTTCTCTTCACATTTTCTAATAAAATCTAACTTCAGATAGAAAAGGTCATGCAGTTGGTTCAGATCCCTAATAGTCTTGATTTGGTAGAGATTAGTGGGTCTATTTTTAGCCTACCTTGTACTTAATATGTGGGGATTTTTTTTTTAAATGAAAGTGGTAATCATTGGCTAAGTATACATCATCACTCTTGCCATCCAGAATTAAGAGGTTCAAGTCACAGTGCTTTCTACTTGCTGGTAGTGGCAGCCAACACTATAAAAAGTATATAGATTATTCAAAAATGACTTAGCATCCTCTCCTAAACCCTCTAATGTTCTCTGTATAATTTCTCCAGATTAATAGAGGATCAAAACGCTTTTTCCTTCTATATGCACTGCCTTCTTCTCTGCTCTCCTTCAGACAAATTCCTTTCCATCTCTTAAGCAGAGTCGTTCAGCTACTTCTAAGTAATATCATGTCCTCATGATTTTGATTTCCATCCTGCAGTTGTTACTAAGGTGTGTGTGTGTGTGTGTGTGTGTGTGTGTGTGTGTGTGTGTGTGTGTGTTCATTAATATATCAAGTAAGTTTCCTCTGTAAGAGATTGGCTGAGGCAAGCTCATGTAAGAATTCTTTTCCATCCACTTTTACTTCCTTACTCTGTAAACTTAGAGGCTAGACCATTTGTTTTATACATCCTTGTCTCTAGCTTCGCTATTAATGAAATTATGTTTTAATAGAATGGGCATATTAGTGCACTGAGTTTTTAGAGAGACATACATTTGACCCTTAGGCTTTTGTAAAAATATATGTTGCATTAATGCATTAATTAATAAAGGGAGAATTAGAAATTTACAGACTTTCTTACACACATTATTGCTACATTTCCATCACAGAATTCTGCTTCATTTTATTTTATAGGAAGAAGAATATAAAAACTACGGTTTCACAATTTTTGGAAACAAATGATTAGCATTTCAGGGAACAGATCATATTTCTTGAGTTGTATGACAGTGATAGGAGGAAATATTTTAATGAAACTGATAAAGCTCAAGAGATTTGAAATCTCCCAATCTAAAACTATATCCCAGTGTTATCGTAAAGATACACTTTTCCCCCCATTCCTATGAAATAATAGAAACTTCAACTGTGCATAATTTTGTTATGTTTGGGGACTAGGGAGGTGAATAGGTGACACACCCTGTAAACAAGTGCAGAATTATCAGTTTCATAAGTTTCCAGTATAGTGTGTTGATTCTTACAGAAAAATAATGACAGTAACAATAGCGAGCATTTATTCTGCACTTTGTGTGTCAGGTATTGTGTTAAATACAACCACATAACCACACACATTATCTCATTTACTCTTTACAACCACACCCTAAGGCCAGTTTTATTATCTCCATTTATGGATGGCGAAATGAGGCCAAGAGGCAAAGTAACCTACCCAAGTGCCTCCTCCTTTCAATTGCAGAATGTAAGACTCAAACTCCAGCTTCTCTAATGCCAAAAGTCAGGCTTTTAAAAATCTCTGCCATCTTAAAAAAAAATGTTGACCTTTGCTAGAACATCAAGAAGAGGTGCTTGATAGGACACTACTTCAAACTCAATTCTAAAAGACTCTGGAAGCTGGAGTGACAGTGACTTAGAGGTTGGTGCCTTTCTACATCATGTCAGAATGAGTCCTTGAAGTTCCTCAGAACTGGTTTCATATCTTCCGAGTGTGAACTGGATCAAATAAACCCACGATGATCCATGGAGCACTCGTAGATGTCTGGGCCACCTGCCTCAGAAGGCTTCAGCTCAGATCTGCAGAATCAGAAATCCCACAAGGTGGTGCCTGAGAACACACAAGCGTCTCATAGGATTATTATGTAAACTATGGTTTCAAAAACTGTTTTAAGCATGATTGCTTTCTTTTTATAGGCAGGAAAAGATTTCATTCAAGTGTTTAAGTTCGAAAGAAAATCACTATAATTATGATAAACCTGGAGTTGCAAACTAGTGGCCTGAATGAAAACTGTTTTACTTTTTTGTCAACAGTTTTTTTCTTTTAAAGAGAGTTTGGGTGCCTGTAGAGAGGGTGTGCACCCTCTATTTCACTATGCTGCCTACGGTTTCCCAGCACATCACACTTTAAATAATCTGCCTGATCCCTGAAGATGGCTAGAAAAAAAGAACATTCTTTTAAATAGAATCCAATAGATACTGGGATAAATGATAATACTTCTGAGACTTTTATCTGCTTGACTCTCCCATAGTGCTCTTGACTTGTCTACATAGTAGTTTTTCTCTTTGTTTATGTTATTAGATAAGAAATGCTTTTTCTTCTTCTTCTTCTTACACCCAATAAATGACTCAAAAGGGCATCATTATATAAAATTTGACAGCTCAGCACCTTCTGATAAAATAGAAGAGAAAGAATGGGAAAGAATATACTAGAAATATGAATATTTTTCAGAAACTAGGGAAAGAGAAACAAAATTTATATTAAATTGACAAGATAATATTAGTAAAATGAATCAGACTTCACTGTCATTTGGTGATAAAAAGTTATAGGAATTATGTATTCCTTAAGTGTTCAGAGTATAACAGTACATGTAATGGTTTTGGAAGGTAGGTCTAGGTCAAAATTAATCAAAACACTTTTGAGGGAAAAGATTACTTATTTAATGAATTAAAACAAGCTAAAGAAAAAAGACAATAGAAATGACACATAATCTTAAATTTATTCAATCTATATGGGTAATTAGAAGTAATTAGGCTTTTAAATTTCCTACTGAATATATGTAGTTTTCAAATGAAGACCTAATAGAATTTTTACTAATATTTTACTTAAGTAGGAGCCTTTAGTTAAGGACTGAGTGTTAAAAATATTTTTTTAAGTTAAGAAAATTAAATAATAACCCCCAGGATATACATAAAAATAATATGATTTTTAAAACAAGCATGGCAGATTCAGTAAGAAGGAAAGTAAGAAATTGTTTAACCCTCTTTTTTAGACTTTTCCTTGGCTTCATGGCTTGCATAGACCTATCCCAGTTTTCTTCTGCTGGTTGAAGACTGCTTATTTGTGATTAGGATTCATTGATAGAATTAATGGCAGGGTCAGAAATGGGTGAGTCTCTAAGGGGAGCCTATGATGTACTCAAAAGTGATTGTAAACATCATTCACTTTGAAATAAAAAAAAATCCTACTGACACAAAGAGCTTTCAAATGTGCCAGTTAGCCTAGCATATTTCCTAGGAAAACAATGAGAGGTATTGGCAAAGGCAAATCTGTAGAGATGTTCATTAGAGCGATATTTAATTAAATTGGTATAAAATAGAAGCAAACTATATTCAAAACTAAATTTGTTTTAAAAATTTTGCTCTTATAATAGAAATATATGTGGTTATAAAAAATGTAATGTGGACATCTGAAATTACATGTTCACAACTATATTCTTTCAAACCAAATCTCTTCCCATCATCTACAAATGAGTAAATATTTCCATCACCACTGAGATGATCATGCCAAAAGCCTAAGAATTGTCCTTTAAAACCCTCTGAGAGCAGAGTGAATGTACAGTGACCACCGAAAGGAGAAGGTATCTTGAGACTGAAAAAGAAGACAGGTAGCTCCATAGATTATAACAGAATTTGTTGTGGGGTAAGACACTTACAGGGATAGAATTGAAGCAGAAGACAGCCCCACAGCCTATGTAGCTAATGTCTTCTACCAGACCGTTGTTACAGTGAGTGTTTTATAGTATAGCTAAGGTACTAAGGATTGACATGACAAAGAGACAAGGAATGAAGTACATCCCAAGAACCGTACCTCCTGGTGGTCTTTGATGAATGATTGCTTACAGTGGATGCTAGCACCTAGTTTGATGTTTATCTTGGTTCCCATGCCATTCTGGCCATTACTAACAAGAATTTCTATGGCTCCATTGTGTAAGTTTAAAGAACACAGGTAATCTTTAACTATAAGGCATTGGTATGCTGCCTGAAACTAGTTAGGTTAGTCAGAGCTCACAACACGGAAACTGGAACAGAAAGAAAATCAGGGGGTATGAAGATGGACAAAGTCTTATTCATATCAACATCTATATACTCTCTCTTCCTTATTTTTTATCTCCCACACCAAATTCAGCAACAAATCCTATAGGTCTCAAGCTATTGCCTCCAAAACATATCTTCAACTCACCCACTTTTCTCTATTTGCACTGCCACCACCCTAGTCTGAGATACTGTGACTTCTTAACTGAAAACTGTGATGTAGCCTCTTACCAATACCCTCTTGGCATTGCAGCCAGGATAATCATTTTAAAAATCTAAGTCAGATCACATTTACTCCAGTGCTTAAAGCCATCAGAGATCCTCCATTTGCTTCACACATAATCCCAAACATGGTATATGATCCTGTACAATGCAGTCCTTGCCTAGCTCTCCAACCCTGCTTAACACTACTCTCCATCTTAATCTCTGCTCTCCAGGAGTGTTGGTGGCCCTCCCTCCAAGTCTTCGTGTATGCTGTTCTCTGTGCCTAGAACTATTCCCTCCAATGCACCAAGGAATTGCCTGCTTATTCTTGGCTTCTGTGATGTAGATTTGGTCCCTGATTTGTTCTTTCTTATAGTACCCTGTAACCCTGCACTCAGACACAATATTACTTGTACCTTTTATAAATAAAATATCATTTGCTTTAAGATCTTATGAAGATAGAAGCATTTCTACTTTTGCCCTGACAATCTACACCATATCTATAGACACAATACAGAAAGAGTCTGACACAGTTGTTAGTAACATATGTGGAACAGGTAAATAACATTTGACATTTAATAATTATAATTATATTTAAATAATTATGTATTTTATATGTATTTTGAATGTGACTATAAATTTAAGAATATAACCAAGTTTTTAAAATTGTTATCTCTCAGTGGTATTATGCATTTAAAAATATATTTCTGTTTGCCAGTTTTCCACTGAGTACTTTCATCTTCAAAATTAGAAACCATATTTTGTTTTTTAAGTACTTCTCTTTCTTGTACTAATATAAATTCTGACCACCACCATATCCTATGCTATAACTGGGGCCAGGGGTCCAAGATATTGTCTTTATCAATTTCAAACCGTACTGCGTATGTACATATTTAAGGACCAATAACATTAGAAGATGTATTAGTTCTCAGAACACAGAATGACTGCTTTTGGAAAAAAGTCCAAAATGGCCTCAGGAAATCACACAGCATACCAGAAAATTAAACAAATAATAGGCAATTATAATGTCATAGATATAAACAGAACTATGTTTTTTCTAACACGGCAAGCATCTATCTATCATCTATCTATCTATCTATCTATCTATCTATCTATCTATCTATCTATCTATCATCTATTTATTTATTTTTTAGTTTTGGCGTTAATATAAACTTAAATGGTGGCATCTTTTGAGCATAAATATCGTCATTGTTTAAATGCCACATGTATCCAATTAAAAGCGTTGTCAGAGTGAAAATAGTGGCAGGAACAAGTGATTTTTCCATCTTTGCAGTGAACCTTTGTTTCCCTGATCTCCTAAGGCATGTAACCCACTCTGTACACTTACTGACACCTCTCCCGTACTCATTGGTGTATGTATTTCTCCCTTCACTGCCAGCCATGTCGTCTGAAGTAGACTACAGGTTCTCTGCGGGCAGAAGAGCATTTTCTATACCTCTGTATATCTATCATCATATACATAGAATGTTCAACTCATTCTTATATTCATTTCATTCACTCCTTTACTTCACAAATATTTATTGGGACCTGCTATGTTCACAGATCTGATCCAGGCTCTCAAGATAAAGGTCACCACAGACCAAGTCACTGCTTTCATGTTGCTTCCATTCTATTCCATTCTTCTACACATTAAGAGGAATGAATTAATATAGAGTAATTTCTTGACTGAGTTTTTGTTGGAAATTCTTGTCCTGAGAATCAACTGCTTTAAAGATTCAGGAAAGTTATCTAAGAAAATAAGTGACTCTCTTTCTATCTTGGCTTTCTAAAATAAAATTTAGAATTTTTTTAAATTTAGAAGCTAATTATAGAACCCCAATACCATGTCTAAGGATGAAGGCAGTACAGAGGTCTCCTTCTCTCCTTGTGTGCCTTTTTAAGAAAATTTATAAATGTACAGGAGTGTGTTGTTAAGCCTATATTTCATAATTATCACCACCATGGAAATGAAGATTTATTGCCAATCAGATCTCAACTGGAGTTTCATAAATGTTTTATTAAAAGATTTATGTAAAAGAGTATTATGACTATCCAAGGGAATAAGTTACTCGGGAGAGGATGTAGGGCATACTGTTCTAACATGAACCAGGTCACATAGAACCAAGGCTGGTCAAAACAGAGCCAAGGAAGAATATGGAAGAACGTAGGAAAGAACACTCAACTTGCTTAATATCTACACAGGATCTGCTGCTAAGCACCCCCAACTTAAAGGTTATTTCATTTAATCCTCAGAACCTCATTGAGAGTAAGCCATTATTCTTGCCAGTTTACAGAGGAGAAAAGTGAAACTCAGAGAGATTAAATAACTTTCCCAAAGTCCTCTTCTTCTTAATTAGAAAGCTTCAGCAAAGGTTTGTATGTAATTTCAAAGTCCTAACTCTTTGAGTTATGAGACAAATGATATAAATTTTAAGATTTAATTCTGTTATTTACCAGCTCAAAACCTTAAGCATGTTCTATACTTTCTAGCTCTTCTTTGTCTGATCTATAAATGAGAATGATAATTATTTCATATAAACATGTCAATTTTTAAAGTAAAGTTATATAAAATCATTTTGTAATCCATAAAATACTCTGGGAATTATAACAATTATTACATATTAAGAAATATAAAAAGTCTGTAAAATATTTTAAAAGATTTTCTGAAAAAATGGAGAGGAAATGACAACTATGGAGGAAAGAAGGGGTCAGTAGCTGTCATTAATTAAAATGAAAACAGCAGAACTATTATATCTTCATTGTGACAGGTTCTCGAAAAATGAGGAAATCACCGGCATATGGTTTTTTCCTAGGACTAAATTTTATGATTCATTACTACGAATTCAAGATGTAAGAGGTAGAAGGAACCTTGGATGAAGGAACCAGGACCTGAGGTATTTGTTTAGTGACTTGCTCAGAGCCAGAGGCAGAATCAAGACCTCTGGCTGCTCCACCTCAGTGTGGTACCTCAGCCATTATCACACTATAAATGATTTCAAGTAATGAGTTGTGATGGAAATGAGGTCATGACAAGGATTGGTGGAAACCACCATTACCAGTAAACTGCCTGTAGAAAATTAAATTGATGTCTTAAGAAATTTTCAATATGAAGAATAACCACGCAATAGTGCTAACTATGATCTTTAAAGCTAAGTGTATTACTCCTCAGAAAGTCAACATTGTAAATAAACTTCACTGTGTGTAGTCACCATGTGCCTGATTAGGGCTGTGGCATTGATAGCTGAACCAAGGGCTCCCTAAATAGGGAACTATGTTGGTAACAATTTGTTCATCAGATGGAAAATGCTTTTCGTCAAGTGAACAACTGTTTTCTCAATGTTAGCTAATGCTTTGAGCAATCAAGTGGCTTCATACAATTGGTTATATTCCTGTAAATGATAGATACACTAGGAAAGCAGTCTGAATAATCTCTGAGAGTGAAGGCTCTGAAGAATGTTGATACTTTAAGTGTTGAGGAATGCAAGACTACTTCTTTTCAAGAAGAGCTGAAACATTCTTGTGAAATCTTAGCAGGCTTGCAAACATCCTGCTTAAAGGAATGGGCTAAAAATAGCATCAGCTTGGTTGTAGGCTGATAGAAGAGTAAATGTCAATGGTTTCCTGGTAGACTATGAGCCCAGGATCTTTATAAACCTATCTTCTCATGGATATTCTCTCTACTTCTTCCTATGCCAATTAAAATCTATCCCATTCTTTTTTTTTTACCTCCCTTTCTTTCCATATTTTGTTGTGAGACATATTCTTCCAGGATTATAGGGTGTCTTTTAATAAAATGTTTTTCCAAAGCCACCATTCCAAATTATTTGTTTTCCTTTTTCATTTCCATACACAACTCATTATTAAGAGATAGTTAATTTGAACAGTTCCATAGAGATGAGATTCAGTTTTAAAGTGACATTTTAAAAATAAACAACCCAATAGAGTTTGTCAGGTACTTACAAATATGCTCAGCTAATCTTCATGGAATTGGTGTGATCCCCAATTTAGAAATGGTTAAGTGCAGAGAGATTAAAACTGCCCAGTGAAAGATTAAAGAGTTGCTGTTTAATGTCTATGAGAATGAGAACTATGGAAAATTGAACCCCACAAATAATATGAAAATACTACTTAAGCCAAGAGCTATGTGATTTGCCTTCTCCCTTTCTGATCTTCTGCACCCTTGGTAAAGAGGAAGTCGAGCTGGTATTTGCCAAAGAAGATGTCAATATTCTCCTCCAAGCCCTCTGACTCTTGTGGGCTGAGAGACTCCACCAAAGGTAGAAGACCCACAGCTCTCTTCATATTTAATATTCACAATAAGTCTCATAGAATGAATTACTAGAAAAGCATTTTGATGACTTATCATTAGGACTCTTATAATCTGTGAATTTGTGCAGTTGACTTTTGTTATAAATTTTTTATCAGTAAAAAGAAACAGTAGTAACATTCTTTTTCACTTGTTCTCTCTTTTTTTTTCCATCAAGATTCAGAATTCAAAATTTTTAATTGATTTAAAATTCAAAATGAATTTTACTAAATTCCGAGATTTAATGTATGGGTTTTTGAAACAGCCTATCTTCTTGAGGGAAACTACTAAAAATTCATAAATCCACTATTTTCTCATAAATTTCTTTGGAGTTGCCAATGTTTTTAAAAATAAAAACATTCAAGATTTAAGTTACATCACATTTGGAATGCTGAGTGGCCAGACTCTCTGACATACACACTCTATTCTGCTCTACTTTTTCATTTTCAATCACTCAAGCACTTTTAGGAAGGATGGAATGGGGGTACTTTGTGTGGCAATGCTAGACGAAGCAGGTTCTGTTACATGTTCCCTGGTGGAAAAAGTACACTTCTTTCAGCACTATTGTACATCAGCTGTCTCCGGTTACAGCCAAAGTAGGTGTGTAATATATGACTGGACTTGCTACTAATGCAGGTACTCAAATCCTGGGACAGAGACACCTTGTGCTACAGTAAAGTGATCTGCCCCAGGTTTCCATTAAGTCATCCGGCACACAAAATGGGAGCTCACATCAGAGATGGTGGGAATTGGTTTGAATTCTGATTATTATCTAGCCATTCAAGATCTTTAAAAGAGAGTGAATTTAAAAGTCCTCTTTTGTAGAAACTATGAAGCCTATTTAAATATCTTGAATATCGCAGATTTAAAGCTATGAGTCTGAGATTATGCTACTTTAATATTTAAAAGTTTGACATAAAAATATAATTTGGTTATTACTATTTTAAAACTGATTTTATAATATTTTCTCTTAGAATTACTTTTAAACCAATATGAATGACAAATAGTTTGTATTTTCCTTAAGTGGACATCCTAAGACTATTTGTATTATTGAAGAAGATGAATGAAGAAGGTGGCATTCTGAAGCTAATTTATTTCTTTAAAGGGTAGTTCAGAATAGTAGTTTGTTTGTTTGTTTGTTTGTTTATTTATTGCATTGTAATAGAATTTGAAGTACACGTTTATAGTGTCAGGAATCATTTATTCTATTTTCTGAGTTAATATATAGTTGATTAAGGAATTATATTATGTAAAAGATATTTGAAGTACTCCTAGAAAAATTGTGATATAAGTAGCAGAGGTCACTGTGACTATGTATGAAAAGTAAGACATGGGAAAAGCAAGGTTAATATCTCACTTATGTAATTCACCACGTATTATTGAACATTAAATATGTGTCATCTTGGGCTGAGTTTCTCAGAGATGCGTGGCATGGAAAGATGACAAAAAGAGAATAAGATGCTACAGAAATAAAAATAAAAAAGAGGATAAGAGAAGACTAGTAATAAAGAAGGAAGCAAACCCATTCTATCAACTATTTCTCATCTCAGTCTAATAACCGCTCTGTGAAGTAGTTTGATAACATATGCATGTCAAATTGCTTCTTCTATAGTATGTGTTTTACTTGTCTCATTCTGATTGCTTTTCAAGACCAGAAATTAGAATAAATTTAAAAAAAATCTATAGACCACTGGCTTGTGCATTTTATATTATCTCATTTAATTATTTTCTAATGCTTAAGAAGATAACATTAATTTCATTACACAGATCATGAAACAGACTCAGAAAGGATAATGAGTTCATTCATAATCACATATTTAATAAGTGGCTGAATTGAGATTTGAGCCAGATTATCTGGATGCAGAGCCTGTGCCCATCTCACCACACAGAGCTGCACACAATGACAAATCATCTGCTTTTAGCAGAACATTCTATAAAGTGAAGACAGTAAATAAGGCTTGAGAGAGACTTCTAGACAGAATCCTTATTTAATGAAATATCTGAGAGGTATTATTCCATCTCCAAGGAAGCAGGTGATTGAAATAAATGATCATAAATCTATTCTTTAGGAGATAGATTGACATTGCTGGGGGTACTAAGAGAAAAAACTTGATAGCACCAAGGGAGTTCATGAAGAATTCTAATTCTTCATGATTCCCCTGATATCTCTTGTTCTAAAAGGGTTATGCAAATGCTATATTGGCATCTGGAATCATCTAAAGACTTACAAAGTTTTCTTCTGGCCTATGCTTTGACTTTAGAGGCTTGTATATGAAATGCTACAGCTGAGGATTCATTCTAATTTACATGGATATACTATACATACCACTTGTGTATTGTATCAGTGGCAAGTGGGATATTTTAATGGAGTCCTCAAATATGTTCTTAAACATTTAAGCCATAAAAATATAAGTTGTATTATTCAGGCTCTCAGTAGAAAATAATACAATTATATTTGGATATTACAATAAGAGTTTAATAATTAGACTGTTTTTAATGGTGTGGCCATGATATAGGGAAAATATCAGCAATACTGTTGTGTTCAGGGGCTCTGTTTCCAACTCCAGAGCTGAAAGAGATGGGTGGAGTCAGAGAGAGCTGTGCAAAGGGTTGTCTAGTATGAGCGTGAGAGACACCACCAGGCGACCTTTCAAGGAAGGGCTGGCAGAATAAGATCCCCACATTACTTTCCTCTCTTGAACCTTTATTAACCAACTCAAGTCAAAGCCAGAGGCCAAGTGCATCTGTTTACATAATCTACAAAGATCAGTCACCAAGGCACAGGTGGAGAAGAGTGGAGAGTGTATCTGGAGGGGCAAAAGAACATATTTAGCATGTAAGTATAGAAGAAATTACTTATAAACAGAATTTAAGCCAAACTTATTAAACATTTAGACAATAAACTCACTTCATTATACATTATGTGTTTCTTCAGCTCTGTAACAATGAAAATGTATGAATAAGAAAATAAATTTTATTATACTAACAATCAAATTGCCTGTCAACTCTGGGAAATTACAAATGTAATTTCTGTAAAACAAATGCCTTGTAAAATAGTTACATTCAAAGAAATGTTGGAGATTAGTAAGTCTGTGAAAACATCTTGGGTATTATCTCCTTTTCTAAAAAGTATTTTGAGTTTTATTTGATGCTTTGTAAATATTGATTAAATAAATGTCCAAAGTACTGCAAATAGCTATCGTGATAGGCCATGTCTTGACTGTTTTTCTTAAACATCACATTTCTCATGTAGTTTTCATTACTAAGCTAAGAATTATTTTTGTCTGCCACATTTATGATACATGAATGTCTCCATCAATTCTGTTCTTGAGAGTCAGCATTTCCCAGCCTCAGAACTATTAATATTTTGAGTCACACAATTCTTTGTGGGGCCGTCCTGTGCACTGTAAGATGGTTAGTAGTATTCTCGTCCTCTACATACCAGATATCAATAGCACTCACCTCCTTGGTTGCACCAAAGAACAATGTCTCCAGACACTGAAAACACCCACTGGGAAGTAAAATCTCTTCCTTTGAGAATCACTATTCTCAAAGAATCACAGAAAGTGTCATATCTTGGGCATTAAATTTCCCATTCACATACCAGGCCACTTCAAGAATCAGCCTATAAAAAAGAGCAACCTTGAATCACGTGGCTAACATTATCAACTCTTGTAATTATTGTTAAATAATTTGCCTTACTGTGCTTTACCAAGAAGGTGACTGGGTGATTTGAACTGAAAAGTGACCTCGGGAATGACGGGCACCGAGATTGTGTGCTGAATAACTTTACAAACCATTCTCCCAGCTATGATTTCTGATTGCTACCTGGAGGGGAAGCCACATCTACACAAACTTTTCCTGGATGGAAATGGACCAAAGGATTTCCTGATGCCCTTATTTTTCTAATTTAGTGCTAATGATTTGGGATAGAAGTCTGCCATCTTCTGCTTAGACTCTGAAATAGCCACTTACTTTAGTTTCTTTGCATCTATTTTTGTTTCCTTCTAGTCTTTTACTTATATCATAAGATTAGTAGAGCTTTAAAAATGGAAATAAAGTCTTGTCATTCTCTAGGTTGAAATTCTTTAGTAGTTTTCTGACCCATTTGACCCTGTGTGATCTTGCCTCTCCTCATTTAGCCAACGTTGTTTTATTTATTTTTAGCTTTATTGAGGTGTAATTAATATATTAAAAACTGTACACATTTAATATATACATTTTGTTAAGTTCAGACATATATATAAACCTATGACACCATCATCATAATCAAGACACTAAAATATATCCATTGGCTCCAAATTTTTCCTTTGTTTCTTTTTTGTTTGTTCGTATTTTGTTCTCTTTTGTTTTCCTTTGTGGTTAGGACACTTAATGCAAGATCTATCTCTTAGCATATTTTAAAGTGTACAATAGCATATTGTTGACTACAGGCACAATGCTGTAAAGTGGATCTCTAAAACTTATTCTTCTTGCCTAACAGAAGCTTTATACCCATTGAACAACTTCTCCCCATTCTCCCCACCCCCACCACTGCCCACTCAGCACCTGATAACCACTGTTCTATTCTCAGCTTCTCTGAATTTGAATTTTTTTAGATACCTCATGTAAGGGAACTCATATTCTTCTGTGACTGGTTTATTTCACTTAGCCTAATGTCTTCTAGCTTCATCTATATTGTTGCAAATGATGAGATTGCCTTCTTTTTTAAGGCTGAATAATATTCCATAGATTGTCATACCACATTTTCTTTCTCCATTTTACATTATTATCATATCTTGGCTATTGTGAAAAATGCTGCAGTAAACATGTGGGTGCAGATATCTTTTTGAGATCTTCATTTCAATTATTTTGTATATATACCCAGAAATGAGACTGCTGGTTCATTTGGTAGTTCTATTATTAATTATTAGGGAACCTCCATACTGTTTTTCAAAGTGCCTATACCATTTTACCTTCCCACCAACACTGCAGAAGGGTTTCATTTCTCTACATCCTCCCCAAAACTTGTTATTTTTTATGTATTAGCCATTCTAACAGGCATCACATCGTGGTTTTGACTTGACCTTTCCACATACCTTATTCAGCCTCATTTTAAACTACCATCATTTCACTCTGCTTTCTTGCTACACAAATTTATATAAATCTCTCACCATGAAGCCTGTGCATGTGCTACTTCTTCCTCCAACTTCTTTTCATCTAGTGAACTCCACATTCTTCATATTACAGCTTAAATGCTGCTCCACATCCAAGACTTCCTGCAAATGTCAAACATTCTAAATTATCGGTGTTAAATTTTCTGTTTAGCCCTCTTATAGAGCTGTGCCTTTTTCATTCAGAATATTTGTCTTGCTTTGTAATTATATATTCAGTTGAGTGGTTATTTGATTAATATCTCTTCTCCATTAGTCCTAAAACCTGTGGGGGCAGGGCCTGTATTTTTTTTTCCATCAATACAAGGCTAACAAATAGAAACTTGTAATAAATATTTCTAAAAAGAAAGACTGAGGGACTAAAGAGATGGAAAGAAGGAGGGAGGGTGGAAAAAGAGAGAAATATAGAAAAAAAAGCGAAAGAAATAGATGTCAAAAGTCAATGTGTGACTGCAATCCATCCTGCTTGTCTTAACTCTCCCAGTTCTTCCCAGTCTAATGTAGTAGATGGCTCTTCGCCACCCCCGCAACACACAGTGATTTTTTCCATGCCATCATAGGATATTTTGAGCAGATTATCATTTAGGCTTCTAGCCAATAGGCAAAATGTTCCCAAGACATACAGTTTAAGAAAATGCTTTGCAAGGTGTTTGATAAAACACATATGAGACTATGCCCGTGAAGGAAGACAGGTGTGAAATGAAACCAAGCACAGCAAAAGTTACTTCAAAATAAATGCTCCATTCAGAACTATTCAGATCTCTCTCTTACTGCCATTATTCCCTTAGTTCATTTAATTATATAAAAATGTTTTGAAAGCAATGGAAAGGCCAAACAATATTTTAAAATAATATGAAAAATCTAAAAGTGATATCAGTGACTTTGTTCTACAGATACTTTTAGAAGAAAGCCTTTCATTGACCTTAACTGTCTTTCACATTATACACTCTATCTTCATTTACAATTGTTTTGCCACACATCACCACTGAAGGAGATGGAAAAAATCCATTAGACATAACCCAGGCTTTCCCTTACCAGCGGGGATCAAACAACTTCATAAAGTCATTTCCAATTAATTACAAATTGATTGTGTATAAGCATTTCAACACTATTTTCAAATGGTAATAAACAAGTCATGATTGTTTGCAGAGGTCAGATAAAGATGGTGTGACAGGAAGAGGGAAAGGGAGGGGCACAGAAATGAAACAAAGCTGCCTAATAGTCAGGCTTGTGGTATTTATAAATGTCGATTGGCACTGAATGATGGATGAGTTTCAAAACCTCAAAACCCAAAGAACGCATAACGTTAACTTAACAGATTCTTTCAGGCCTGGGTTACCACAGTATTTACAGTAATCGTACATTTATGGTAATAACATAATAGTACCTTTCATTCCCAAATTTCAGATATTTGTACATTTATGAATTATCAGCTTCTGAACCAGCTGATGAATAACTTTCCGGTATGTGCCTCTATAACTTTTTATAAAGCAAAGCTAATGAGTGGCTTCTCTTAGGAAATATAGTAGAATGACAACTATGTAGACTAGATTATAAAAGCATACTTTTAAGAAAGGGTAAAAATAATGAAAACCTTTGAATATAGAAATTAAACTGGAATGGGGAAATGATACCGTAACAAATTTTTCAACCAAGTTTTAGTGAAACAACAATCAGTGCAATTATATAAGATTATTTTTCTTTTTCAGCAGTTAAAATAAGAGAAAATATGCTCATTTCTAAGTTGCTTAGAGAAAAGTGGAAACTGTAAGTCTTAGGTCTTTATCTTTGTGTCTTGTATGTTTACTTGTTTATAGTAGGATATCGCAACTTTGACAAAGCTAAATCAAGCTTGTTATTATCTACAGTAAAAATAACCCAGTTATATGAGATGGAATTTCAGACTGGAAAAGGAATACTTTAAAACCTACCTATTTGGGTGTTCCAAATTTACTCTCTTTACTTTCTTTTAACCTTTTATGTAAATAGTTGAACATATTTGAAAGTATGTGTGCTGAAAACTTTAAGAAATGTGTATGTTTTTATGAGGAGCTGCTATAATTAAATTCGGAGTGACTTAGAGTTAACCATCTCCCACAGGGGGGATATTATAAAGATTAAGTTATGTTTTCTGCATAAACTTTTTAATTTAATCTTCAAAGCTCAAAAAATTTTATTTTTCTGGGAATGCATTCAAAATAAATAATTGCAATGAATGGGTCTTTGAAAAGTCATTCATACATTATAAAATCCAAAAAGATGAGAGTCTACTTTTAAGATCCCAAAGAAAGATATTTCTTGCTGTTTAGAAATTAGTTTATCTAACTACTGCTTTACTGGTGTGACCAACAAGTCAACATTCTTTTAGAGTCAGGTCTAATTAAATCCTCAAGAAGAAATTAACTGAGACAGTTATTGGTGGTAGGTGATTGCTTAAGGCTTTCAACACAATATCAAGATCAGAGAAAAGCGGAGTCCAAATTAACAAGTTTAAATATAATTTTATCTTAACTGTATTAGTTTAGATTTATCTTAAAAGAATCACTTGGCGAATGTTTTGGCATAGCTTTAGCATATACTTATTAAAAATCTTGATATTGGCCTATTAGGTCAATAAAAATCAAGATAAATAAATATTCAAAAAGTTTTGGACAGAATGAACCTCAGTCGTAATGCTTTATTAGATGCCATCTCACATCATTTTAAAACTGGCTTTATTTGGTCTATATTTATTTGTTCCATAAATAGATGTGGTAATCATGACTTTTATATGTTTGTTTATGTAATAGGATATCACTGTGCAGTGGGTCCCAGGAACATTATTATATTTGTTTGCTTCTGTTTTTTCAAATAGATAAAAGAAGCAAAACACACTTGTACATTTTTAAAGTTTATTGTAGCTCTCGGTTTGGATTCAAATTGAATCAATTTCAACACAGCAAGACATTTCTAAATGCAATCCTACAGCACTTTAGAAAATGAAAACTGTATTTTCTGTGAGTCATTCTTTGAATTACAAAATGTTCATCATCCAGGAGAGTTTGTCATATCCATGAAACTGATGCACAATAATAGGTGTTAATGTCAGCAGTATTCAGCTGTTTATTAGGTGCATTCAATTCTGAAAGGTTAGTGCTCAATGCTTTATTTGTTGTCTAACATTTCAAATTGTTCATGATATCAAGTGCTTAGTCAGTGGATCCATTTTTTCTCTTGATATTCTCCAAAGGGTGGGGGAGTGAGTGAGCTTCTTTTTTTTTATAATAGCATGGAAAAATGGAGGACTTGAAAAAAACAGCTGCCAGGATGTCAATGGTAATCATGTTTTGTTTTTTTTTTATCTGGGTTCAGCTTCTCATTTTGAATACTTTCCCTCCTCTCCTACTATGTTCACGTAGAAACTCTTAGATGGAAAGTATCCACCTTTAAGTACCTATAGAATACATCAACTAAACTGCATTACAGAATACTTAAAATCTGTGACAGTACGTAATGTTCTTCTTGACTATGAAGACATATGGGTAAGACTTATATTTTAGCATTCTATTTAGCAAAACCAAGAGCTTTTGTCTTACTTAAGTCAATTTTTTTTCTTACCCCAATTGAGAAAAGGAGAAGTATACAAAACATTTTTATATACATCTTACTACAACTTTCTTAAATTGACATAATTCATCTCCAGGTAAAAACAAAACTAGTTTCTTATTAAAACAACCAAAATATTTTTTTGAGAATTAAGATGATATAGCATTAATAATGTCAAAGTTTACTTCCTTATTAATTTGTTCTGTCTCACAAAGAAATTAAATGATTAGGACTAGAAATGAAGACAAAAAGTTATATACTCATTTCATTACAGTTTTGTTATTTGAACAAAACCTGTGCTTTTCATTTTCCTCATCTGCTTTTTCAAGATCAAATACTTGCCCAGTAGATATGCTGTGAGAATGAAAATATGAATTTAGGTGGAAGCCTTTTAAGGATAAAGGTATCATACCACATTCACTTTATTATAACATATATAAAGGGCTCACCAGCCACTTGCCACAGTGAAGGATCCTTTAATCTAGGTTGGAGGTTAAAAAGCAAGGCTTTTATTCTTAATGTACCTTTACAATAAGGTTCACAAATTACATAACTCACTATAGACTTAACATTGTATGGACTTCTGCGAGCTGGATAAAATTTGCAAGGTTAAGTTTTGGGGAAAAGGGATGGTAACAATTCTTTAATAAATAAAATAAAAATCTTTATAAATGATTGTAAAAGTGTACTAATATCCAGAGCAAACAAGCATAAGATCTCAACAGAGTTTTTCTCGAAGTATGACAAAATAAATATAAAACACTTATGGGGGAAATGCATGAAAATTTATTAGTTAATTTACTCAATATACATGTTTTTAAATATTTAAAGCAGAACAGGGACGGACATCCATTAGGACTGCTAGGTTGAGAATGGGTTGAGGTGGAGCAAGAATGAAAGCAAAAAGCGAATAGAATGTAACGGGTAGTGGTGTTGTATGGCCAACTGGGAGTATAAAATGTGACAAATTTTTAAAAGAGTTTTCTAATGATTGACTCAGGCTTTCCTATTTTAGAATCAGCATTTCTTTTCCATAAGGAATAGATAACACAGGATGTAGCCCTGGCCTTATCTTCAACTAATACTATGTATTTTATAAATACCTCAGTTAGGACACCAGTTGTAGACTACTGCTACTCTTTGTAGTATCATTCCTACAGAGTCAGTGCTGGTGAAAAGCACAGTTACACAGCCAGATTGGTCTGATCGGAATTTAAGCTGAATCATGTACTGGATGTGTCTTAAAGTTTCCTGTCATTATATCTTGAATAGTGTTAGACACACAGCCAAGCATGATGCTGAATCAGTGAATGTTGATTGATAGAAACCGAAAAGCAGCAGAAAAATCAAGTGGGCAAACTATTGTTGAAAGTTTTCATTTCTTTACATAATTCTCTATTTTAGAGTTCGTGACTGAAGTTTTCACAGCTTTATTTATTGAACTGGGTGACGGTGAAATAGCGTCCCAACATAAACCCTCATAGTCCCTTCAAAATCTTTGGCTGCAGTTATGAGATGTTAAAGAATTGCTTCAAAGATTTTTAATGTATTACTTTGACTTAACTTATATCTATAAAAGAGGAAATATAGAAGAGGAATGGGAAGTGGGAAATATATGTGTGTATATACATATACATATGTATATACACATATATATATATATAAATATATATAGATATAGATACACACACACACACACACACACACACACACACACACACACATATATATATATATATATATATATGCATTTACTTATTTAGGGAATATATTTTAGAACCTCACTTCAGTGTTTCATTGCTCATCATATCTATCTTTTATCTTGATAGAATGGTGGTGCTATCATTGTGGCCAAAAGTAGGCTCTGTATTTCACTCTCCTGGGCTCAACTCACTTTACTAAAAGTTTACTAGTTTTTAGAAATACTTATCAAAATTCATTTGGTTAAGGAGTCATTGTTTTTTATAGGTCTGAATAATTATTTACTGAAGGAAACACAATACAGCTTGAGAATCACTGCTATGCCATCCTTTTAAGAAGTTCTCTGGGTTTACTTGGCGGACAGACTCATTTTTAACAAATTCTTTTAGAGCTTTACTGTTTTTCAGCTCATCAAAAAGAGAAAATCAAAAGCAATTTTCTGAGGATGTATTTGTTTCAGAAGAGTGAACATGGAAATGTGTAAAGAGCTAAACATTTTTCTGCTTTATGACCTCTTAAGGTAGATTTTCCCCAATTACCTCTCAAAGTTCCTTAAATGTTTAATTATACATTATAATTAACCATGTTGAAAACATAGTTCTAAGTGTTTCATTTCCCTGAAGGACGATTATGTGTAAGGTTATGTTTACCAAGAAAAAGCATAATCTAATGAATCTATAAAAACAAAAGGCAGCTTTCTATACAAAGATTTTAAATGAGCTAAATTAAATTTAATACACAATTTAATTTCCAGAGGAAGAGAGATTAGCTATAAGTCTATAACTATATACTTATGTCTTCATCTATACCCCCTGCTAACTCAGTTCTTTTTTCACTAAAGAACTGAGTTAGCTTAATAAATGAACAAAAGCACATACTATGAAAAGATAATGTATGATTTTGAATAAAATATCAACCATCAAAAAATAATATAAGATTAGGTTAAAAAAATCATTAGAAAACAACAGAACACAAATATGCAGGCCACAAAATTCATTTCTTGATGGACAAAGTAAAAATCAAAATATGGCAATTATATTATAAAGACTATAATACCAACTCTGGGAGAGAACCTAAATATTTTCTACTTCATAGCTCTAAAATAAATTTCTTAGATAGAATTTTATATTATAGGGTTCCAAATGAAATAATGAATATTTACTAGTATTCATATACTTTGGTGTGTGTGTGTATGTGTGTGTGTGTGTGTATATATATATATATATATATATATATATATATATATATTCATATACTTTCATATATATATATTCATATACACACACACACACACAAATATAAATAATCTTCAAATATATATATTGGATTTGAAATGACTACTTCTTTTAATTTCTTACCATAAAAGCTAACATTATAACACCAAAAGGCAACTCAAGGAAAACATTTAAGGTGGGAAAATAGACTACCAAGAAAATTTGGTCTGAACGTCCACTATCCCATGGTCTGGCTTCAACTAACAATGAAGGAATACATGAACAACAAATCATCCCAATGATTCTACATCTATGTTACTTCTCTCGAGTGGGGATTTAGGGTATAATAAGCAAAAAATCATCTATTAGAAGAAAGACCTTAGACATAATGTTAGAAAAAAGATAGAGATATAATATTATTATATCCATATATGTTCAAGTCACACAGATAGTCCAAGATATGTATAGAATCATACATGTGAGGGGAAAAGGAATTTAAGGAAGGATGTACCCTAACCACAAATATAGCCTTCTCCAGTATATTATCCCAGACAACCATGGGTAACTTCTTCTTATTGGCCTCAAGCATCCATATATCAAGCCAAAATGGACAAGAACTAAATTTATGAAATCATGATGATAACAGTAACAATAACTCCTCCTAACCATTTACTGAGCATATGACACTAGGGGACATGCTTTACATTTATTATCTCAAAACTTCACAGTAATCATAAAGATCCCAAGTTTTTTCTCTTAAAAATTAAGGATTTTGATTCAGGATCCAGAGATACCAAATCATTTCTTACAGCATATCCCAAGAAAGATTACTATAACAAAGCAAGTTATGTTTCATTCTTTTTAGTTCTTAATTAATAATAATGATGATGACGGCTGATACTGCATGTACGTTGTACACCAGACAGTAACCATATTGAGAACCTGTGTGGATTTAATACTTGCAGCACCCCGTGGAACAGTGCTATTTTAGACAGATTAAGGGAATTCCAGGGCTAATTCTTTAAGAAAATAAATAAATGCAACCTAATTTATCTATCATATTTCATATTCAATTGAGATTGCAGATGTTGGATTTTCACCAAATGAGATCAGCCTTGACCCAGAAAAAATAGATATCCCTAAAGAGTGTCTGAGAGAACTTGGTAATTGCACTGCTTTCATTGGACTGTTCCTGGGCTCTGAATTAAATTTAGTCCTTGCTTTTAATTACTGAATCAAATTCTTGGTCCAAAATGTTACCATGTTTCTTCTCTCTCTTTTTCAACACACACACACACACACAAATGCACATGTAAACATACAAAGTATTGAAGCAAATGGCCGGCAGTTTCTCTTCTGACTCAATTACTCATACATTTTGTAAATAGAAATGTATTTTGTATAAAGTGCACATTTATTCTGGTATCACTGTCTTTACTATATGTTATAAATGTTTTATTACTACTATCCTTACCATCCATCATCACTTGCTCCTGGTTTTGTCTTAAATTCTTACAAAATTATTGAGAAATGAAGTTTCTATCATTTTGCAGATAATTATCTCCATAGCCTATAAGTCTTAATTATTTTATGACCAGGATAGAGATCGGGTGAGATTTACAGAGCTGACTCCTTTGACTTCCATATAAATCCAGGTTGAATTCTCTTTGATAAGAGAATCGAAGTGGTACTTGGCTGAAGAAATTTCTATTGTTGACCTAGAGGCTGGGTAGTCATTTGCTTGTCTCACTATATAATGGACAGACTGTTATTTGTCACAAGTTAGGATCTATCCTATTTAATCTTACTCTTGTGTAAAGCAATTGATTTTTTCTAAGTAATATACTGCTTTTTTGACTTATGAACTATTGACTGTGTCTAAATTTCTCCTGTCTTTGTCTCTTCCCTTCTAAAGCCACTGTCTCTACCTTAGATCAGACTCATCTGTTTTCCTCTAGATTATAGCAACAGATAGCAACAGCCTAACTAGCTTCATTATTTTCAGCTTCATTGCTGCCTCATAAATTTTCCATAGTATCCAGCATAGTAAGCATTTGATGAATGCTTTTGGAATGAATAAGTGAATTCATACAGTTGTAAGCACTGTGTCAAACCTTCAAGGTGAGGTACTTGTAGGACTCTAACATAACATTTAGCTCACTCAAGCACAAATCTACTTATTCAGAAAGAATTTGTGAAAGAGGACTTTTTACCTCATTTTTCCAACTCTAAATGTCAAGCTGCTGACTCTACTATACTTTCTTACCTCTGGGAATTCCTAGGAGTGTTGGTTGGTTGGTTACTAGGTGCGTTTTAAACTCAGTGCTCCACAAAATGAAAAAGGATTATTAAAAATGACTGAATCCTCACTTTGAAATTAATATATATATATATATATATGTCTAAATCACTGCACACACTTAAAATATACAGTGAATGGTATAGAAGGTAGAGTGGGTCCTAAAAACAGCAACCAGTTCTCCTTACCCAAGAACCACTGATAATGGGTAACCATTTGACTAAAATATAGTATCTGCCCCGGTCCAGCTTGGCTGTTTTTTACCTCTGGGCCATTGCTCATGAACCTTGGATTGGTGGTGCAACACCACATTTTCTCTTTCTAATGCGAGTCCTCTGTGTTGAAGACTGCTCTGATGCCTATATCCTGTGATCGAGAGCAAGCTGCCCTGGAGACTAGCATTCTCTCTGTGCACTGGGATGAGGAAATAATTTTAGGCTTCTTTAGCTGTAAGAGCATCTTCTTGCTTGAAATGTGAGCTAAAAAGAATCTCTTATCGAACCAAAGCATGATACTTTTTATATAGCTCTATTGGTCATCCCTTAGGCAAGAGAGGCTCAGGATATTACCATTCGATCACATCAAGCACAAAATTGTGTATAGTGTACTAGCATTGTCGTTATTTAGATTTATGCTCAATGCAGCTTTATATAATCACACAATGTCTTGGCCTCTGTAGTTAAGCTCACAGCATCCAAATAATATCACCCCATGCTGAACCAACACCTTTTCCATGTCACTCCCATTTTATTCCTACTATATCTTTTATTTTTTCTCCCCAGAGATAAAGACTAAGGAATAGGGCTAACATGCAGATTGACATAGTCACAGTTAGTTTAATTTTGTTTTTATACTCTATGTTTTATATATTTTTTTGCCAACCATTTACTGACCCCAAGCTTTACTGTATTTAAAATACGCAGGAATTATTCCTGATGTTTTCATTTTTCTCATCCAGTCTTCTGTCATTCAATAAATCACTGAGTAATAAATTTAATTCCAGAATTAAAAAATAAATTCTCTTTCTTGCCTTCCTTACAGATATAATACTAATTCGGGCCTTTATTATTTCTGACATAAGACTATTGAATTATTTTTCTTTCTAATCACCCTTCTTATATTGCCCCCTTTCATTTACCCTCCTTTCAGTTGCTAGAATAATCTATTTAGAATATAAACCTTAAAACTTTCAAAGGCTTAGGATATGACTGAGTTTCTTTAGATATCACAGTAGAAGTAGAAGTATTATCAGAATTGTGCCCCATCATCCTTCTTCTATCTTCATGCAAGAATGGGATGTTAATATGAAAATATTTATTAAAGACACAAAGTTTATTTATAGGTCAAAAGTCACAGTATTACAGTCACTATGCTTGAGTAGAATGTTAACCTAATCGTCAAAACCTTTTGCTTTTTAATTCTCTCATATCTTGGCTTAAATCCATATTCATAGATGTTCCATGACTTTATTCATGGCTACATATAGTAGGTTATGAGACATATCCTTTTCACCCTTCAATATTTATGGTTGCTACAGGTGACTGCAGCTTTTCCAATGGTTCAGTAATATGTACTAATCACTGACATGTGGTAACTTTTTCTTCCCATGCGTAGGCAGTATTAGTAATGGAAGACATGTATCTTTGGAGTAACGGGGAACTATTGAGTAAAATTCATCACGTGCTTACCAATGAAGTTGTCTTTCAAATAAAAACCTCTGACTTCAGCATTTGCAGGAGATATGGCTCTGTCAGTGGGTACACACTGCAGACCCATGAGCTTAAGAAGAGAGTACAAAGAACATCCACTGAACACCTCTTATCAATCATTTTATTGCACCACACAGTAGTTTTATATTTAGAAAAAAGTGGTAAATTGAAATAAGTAAGGAATTCCAGTATGTCAAAAAACAGTTATTAGCTATTTAAAGAAAATTATTCTATAATGTTTTAACCTTGGTACATCTGGCATACACTATTGTTTTCCAAGTTAAATTTTACTTGCATTTCTGAAAGAAGGTAACTCAGGAAAATTTCACTGTTTGAAATTTTACCTCATCAACATATTAAGGTTCTAGTTAAGTTCAGTATTAAGCTCTCAAATATTTCTATTTCTCTGGCATTCTTCCTTTTTATAGAGTTTGCTTCATTTTTTTAATCTTTTGATAAGGTGCAAAGCCCTGCTCTTTCACAATTGTCTGAACTTTCCCTTCACTTTCAAAATTAATTTAATGTTCGTGTTCATGATTAAATGAAAACAAACACCATTGGAAGTTCCTGTTCTCTGACCCCATTTCCAGCCCCACTGAGGTCAGCCCCCATGACAGCCTGTTCTTGCTGTGAAAGTTACTTCAAGATACAATCTTTGCTCTGTGGGAGGGTGTTCAACAATCATCATTAACTGCTATTATTTTCTTAATCCAAAAACCTATTTATTCTGGACACCTGCTGGATATACTAAGAACAGCTAAATCTTTCCTAAGAGTTTGTATCAAATTCAGAACCCTTCAATGTATGAAATTACTCATTTTTTAGATGCATTTTCTTATGCGTAAAACAATTGAAATCTCTTTTCACTCCTGTTTCTTATAACAAATTTTACAATAAATTTGCTATGGAATCCATTGGAGTATGTATTTTACCCAAATTCTTTAAAAAAGATCACTTTGCCTAATCCTAATCTTTTTTTTTTTTTGGATAATAATTATTTGATCCTTCTTGAGAGATGAATAATTATAGCCATACCCATCCATTGAAATTTTAAACCCCATCACTCTCATATATATTTTTTAATTAGAAAAGAAATTATGGTTCATATTATACAATGTTACTCATAGAATGTTACTCAACCATTAAAAAAATTAAATCCTACTATTTGCAATAATAGGAAAGTACTTATGCTGAGTGTAATAAGTCAGACAGAGAACGATAAATACCATATGATTTCACTTATGTGGAATCTAAGGAACAAAAGGAACAAACTAATCATATTTTCTTTTAATCAATTTTTACTGACGATTTTCTCTGGCTAATTCTAACCTAAATGAAGATTGGGGCTGCAAAATTTTTATCAAACTTAAAAAAAATTTTGCAATATTTTCATAAAGAACATTATACTTTGCCTACATTTTAGTTTCTGAAAAAAGAATTAATGTTGCAATGTGCTGAAGACATTATTATTTAGGCTTTATATTGTTAAGGGCACATTCTCAAGGACGAGCCCAAGACCTTCTGCCTTGTGCTGGGTCAGTCACACTCAAAGCACTGTCTAGGGCCACAGACATTGAAACCTGAACAAAGACTCAGCTGGATGCTAGGACCAGATTGCTAGGGCTTCTGACTGGGTTGGTGCTACTAGCACAGAACACCAGCTACTACCCCTGACACTATGGCCATGGGAGCCTGGAGAATGAGCATTTATGTCACTGCTGCACTTTCCCCCACAGATCTCACCTCCTTGGGTTATTTGTTCTCACTCGAATGTCTGAGGCTTGAGTACAGGCTGAGCTAGATAACAGGGTCAGGGAAAGTGTGTACCCAGTCTTTTGTGATTCTGTATTGGAATGGTTCAATAGAGTAGGGGTTTCTATAGTAGGGAACTGCTCAAACATAGGCTTTAATTCAAAAGATTCTGTGCTGTCAAGACAATGTTCACTGTAATTTGACCTTGATATAGTTCCTTCAGTGACATCACTTTTTTACCCAATTACTCATAAGAGCTTGGTTTAGGGTCAGAATTTGTGTCCCTGATGAGCCCTTATTGCTTTCATTCATTCTTCTTTGTTTCCCATGTGTTGGGTTCTTGGAATCAAGCAACTAGTGAACCACATTTTATCAAGTCTGAGATTAAGGGCAAATATGCAATATGATTAGGAGGAGGGGTCATTTAAACACTGATTCCGTGGCCATACTAGGTAGTATACAAATGAAAAGCCATTAGAATCGGAAGGCCAGGGGCGGGGAGTGGAGGCATCCAGGTTTTGTCACGAACTCCGTGTGAAGGCTCCCCTCCTATCTGTTCTGCAGGAAAATGCTGGCTGTGATGAGACTGTCCCCAGGCCCCTTTCATTCTCTGACAGTCTATGATTTTCAAGTCACAGTAATGTTTGCTGCAGCACTGGGGTGCAATGTCTGGGTTGATTGAGTGCTTTGTTCCCATAATGGGGACTGAGGCAGCAACTCTATCTGGCATAAGCTGAGCTGTGTCAGCACAATGGAGCTTATTGGCTGGGCCCCAAAAGCAGACCCCAGAGAGATACTGATTCTGACAGTCAAACAATTAAAGGGGGAAATTGGTGCCTTGTGGATAAGACATCTGTGTGCTTGTGATACCCTTGGTCAAATCTTCAATGTAACATGTGGTTTAATTGGTATGGGCAGAAATGCCCTAGGTTAAGACCATTCTTAAGAGGAGCTGGAGACTGTCTGTGGAACTGGAAATATACACAAAAATTTTCAAATCTATTTTTATTTGAAAGATTCCAATGGCAGAAATGACTCTATTTTTTATTTCTAAAGCCAAGTAATATGTTAAAAAATTAGTCAAAACCTAATTTTAATGTTATACGAATAGGCCAGGGGGCATGAAGCATTTGACCAGTTTTACTTCCACTTTTCCGCAACACCTCCTGCCAACATTTTCCTCTGCGTTTGAACCTTTTCTCTGTTCTTTTTCATATTTTCTCCTTTAATGTGCTCCCACACTATTTTTACTTTTTAAAAGTATACATATTTCTATGATTCTGTCTGTCACAGACCTTCATCATATCTATGAATGAGGGACCAAGATCCTTCGTATCATAGAACGTGATGAAGTTTTTCAAACTTGAACTCTTTTAGTGGGTGTGTTCTGGTGCCAACAATTAGTCCCTCATGCCTTAATCTTGACGCGATGGTGGGTGGTATGTCTGGTGTATTTCAGCCTGTTCAGCCTCTTTCAATCAGGTTATCAAGTTCAAAAAAAACAAATGTTAGGCCTTCTATTAAGCCCTCTTACTACACTTAACTGGGTGGCTTAAACAACAGAAATTTATTTTCTCACAATTCTGGATACTAGAAGTCCAAGATCAAAATACTGGCCATATGACAACATGGATGAACCTAGAGGATACTATGCTAAGTGAAATAAGTCAGACAAAAACAAATACTATATGATTTTACTTGTATATGGGATTCATAAAAAAATAAATGAACAAACAAAATTGATGCAAACTTATAGATACAGAGAACAAACTGATGTTTGCCAGATAAAGCATGTTGGGAATATGAGGGAAAAAAAAGAGAGATTAAGATGTAAAAATTGCCAGTTGTAAAATCAGTCATGGGGATATAAAGTACAGCATAGGGAATATAGTCAATAATATCGTAATAACTATGTGTGGTATCAAATGGGTACTATAAATGCCTAATCACTCTGTTGCACATCTGAAACTAATAAAATATTATATGTCAAATAGAATTGAAATAATGTTTTAATTATCTAAAAAATAAATAAATATTTTTGAATAAAGTCTTACATATTTCCTCAAAAAAAAAAAAAGGCAGCAAAGTTCAGCTCCAGGAGAGAGCTCTCTTCCTGACCCTGAAGGCCACCTTCTCACTGTCTCCTTGCATGGCCTTCCCTTGCCATGTACATGGGGATATGGAGGAGGGCAGAGAAATGTTTTTCTGCTTATACTCATTTATTAGTGAATATCTTTATGAGGGTCCTATTCTCATGACCTAATCTAGAACTAATTACTCCCAAAGGCCCATTTCTAAATATCATCACATTGGGGGTTAGGGCTTCAACATATAAATTTAGGATAGCAGGTAGCAGGGGAAGGGTACACAATTCAGTTCATAATAATATCAGATAGCACTAGACAGCCCATTTCCTAAGTAAAACAGAGCCTATCTCTTTATCCTTCTTCTTCATGATGAAAACATAGAAATCATAGTATCTTCCCCTAATGCATGCATGATTGTCTCTGTTCCTGCACCTACACATTTAGCATCCTTAGCAAATTCAAGACCAGTTACCTCCTTAGATCTGGATAAATTTGGTCAGAGTATTTGACCCAGAGAAGAATGTATATTATGTATTTCCCTCATTCTTCTTTTTCTAGTATTTCAGTTGTCTTTTTACCTCAAAGTTGTTCTTTTTTTGTGTGGTAAAGTATAAATAACATAAAATTTACCACTTTTACCATTTTAAGTGTGCAGTTTTGTGGTATTCATATGGCTGTGCAACCATCACCACCATCTATATCCAGAATTTTTTCATCTTTCCAAACTGGACTCCTCTATCCATTAAATACTAACTCATCCTTCTTTCCTCCCTCTTCACTTTGGCAGCCACCATTCTACTGTCTGACTCTATGACTGTGACCACTCTAGGTACCTAACAAGTGGAATCATACAATACTTGTCCTTTTGTGACTGACTTATATCACTTAACATAATGTCTTCAAGGTTCATTCACGTCACAACACATGTCAGAATTGTCTTCCTTTTTAAAGCTAAATAAGATTCTATTGCATGTATATGCCACATCTTATTTTTCTAGTCACAGATACGTGTTGCTTCCATGTCCAGTCAAAGTCCTTCTTAATAAAAGAAATCCTTTGGAATTCTGACATTGCTCTGAGAAATAACTGAAATTGATTGCTTGGTGATTGCAGAAAAGAAATGTTGCAGAGCTATCTGAGTGGATATTTTAGATTATGTGTAACCTTTGCCCCTTAAGGAAACATGACACAATTCTAAAACATTAAAAACTTTAAAGTTCTTTCATAGCTGAATATTTTCTCTAAAATCTTTATTTTTCTGTATACTCAGGTTAATTTCTTAGAGAATTCAAAACACTCCTATTTACTTTAATGCTTAAGGATTTCTAGTATAAGCAAGAGTAAAAAAATTAACTGGTATCTAGTTTAACATACAATAAATATAAAATAGTTACAATGTTTTCTCAGATTAAATTTCAGGAGATACAAAAGTTCACTTATATTTTGTTTACAGGTACAAAAGAGATATACTAGAATATACAGAATCTTAAATTTATAACATTTTAGATCTTGAAGGAATCTTAGAGACAATCTTTTCCAATCTCTTTATTTTACTGTTGAACAAACCCAGAGAGCTTATGTAATTTCCTTCTTTTTTTCTATTAATTCATCCAGGTATTCATTCAATATTTGCTTGTCAACTATGTATTGAATCTAAGAGACCAGTTGAGATGTCCAATACACAGTTCACAGTGGAGCTCAGTACTAGGTTCGGAGTAAACAAAATGATGGCCAAAGAGCAGTACTGGACTTTCTACAATCACCAGTGAATTTAAAAGAATAGCTAGTGGTGGTAAACATGGAGACCAGATTTGAAATGTTTTAGAATAAGCGAATGGTGAGGCATTGAGAGATCTTTAGAAAAAATTACAGTGAAGAAAACTTAAGTAGGGTGGTAGATAGCGGGGCACAGTTGCATTTTCTCTATTTTAATATCGATAGGCCTGATTATGTTTTTCAGTATTAGAGAAGGTGAAGACAGAGAGTGGTAGATTGAAAACGGTTTCCAGAAGGGAAAATGGCTAAAGAAGGTCCGGGGGAGGCGGTTAAGATGAAAAGCCTAGACTCAAAGGGTTAGCGAGTGTTTCAGTGTTGACCGTTTGTTGGCGGAAGTGAGTGACTCCCCAGTTATGCTGGTTGGATTGGAGACAGGAGGCTGCTCAGACCAAGCTGTGTGAGGCTGAGCCTTAAACCTTGGTGGAATTTTAGTACACAGTGAGTGGTAGGGAAGGGAATTCTGCAACATTGTGACCAATTTTTAGGAGTCAGGAAAAGGCAGTGAAACATACTCCAGAAGTGAGGAACACTATATTAGTTTCTTGAGGATGCTGTAATGAGTTACCACAAACTAGTTGACTTACAGTAACAAAAAAATGCTTTCTTTCACAGCTTTGAAGGCCAAAAGCCCAAAATTAAGGTGTCAGCAGAGCTAAACTCCCCCTGGAAGCCCTCGGGGAGAGTCTATTCCTAGCCTCTTCCAGCTTCTGGTGGCTGTGAGCATCCTTCAGCTCACAGCTGCATCACTCTAGTGCCTTTGTCTTCGTTTGTTGGTTTCAAATCTCCCTCTGCCTCTCTCTCACAAGGATACGTTTGATTACATGTAGGGCTCACCCAGATAATTCAGGATAATCATATCTGTAAAGACCCTTTTTCTAAATAGGGTGATATTCACAGGTTAATTGATTCTGGGATTTACTGCATGGACATATCTTTGGGAGCCATTACCAGCACAAATACTTTACAGAGTCTGATAAATACAGTGAGAATTCAGAATAAATAAATTAGGACAAGCACTATGGATGCCAGATGAAAAAAAAATCTAGAATGACAGGTTTTCTACAGTTTGTACTTATCAAAATTATAATTAAAGTGTATAATAATTCAATGTATACATGTGTGTATACTGTGTGATTTGGTCATGATAACAGTAAAACAAACATAAGCAATGATTTCTATGCAACAACAACTTAAGGAAGAAATTTTTTAAGGAACAAAATTAAGAATAAATAATGGGATGATTTATTATTAAGAATGTCAGCAACCACATCTTCTTAGTAACTCTCCAGAAAATATGAAATAAAATGACACCAAGGTCTTGCTAGATTATGGTACTCTGTGTGAGAATACTAACTCATTTTACTTAAGTTACAGTAGCTCATTTTGTTAAAATATCAAAAATATCATTTTTTAAATCAATTGCAAGAAAAATATTTTTAAAAACTACAAAGTCTCTAGTCCATAAACCTGGATACCGCACAGTATGAATTTATATTGGCAAACTCTTAAATAATAAAGACCACGGTCTGGGACAGCCCGTAAGTTGTGGTTTCTCCTTCCTGAAGCCAGGTTGCAGTTCTTAATTAAACAGTAGTTTTTCAACCCTTCAAACAACCAAATCTTTATAGCAGTCTCACAGCTGTGTAAAAGAGGGAAGCGTGTTTCTTCAAATACTACTGTAATTTGGTTTGCTCAAGACTTCCTCAGTACACAGAGCACCTTCTCTTCTACCCAGCCCCTAGAGTATTTTTTTTTCCTTCATCTTTTTTAACCAAATGTATATTTGGTGAGTACATCCACGTTCTCACTCAACAACCACACTTTGTTACAAGGGCTCCATCCTTGAATGCCTTTTCTAGCTTTCCACGGGATGGCTGTCCGGGCTTTGCTAATACAACTCAAGTGCACTTGCAAAGCCCGCACTCACTTCTCAAGCAGCTCATCCTATTTTTAGACCAGTTGGAAGGTTCTTCCTCTTACTGAGTGAAATCTGTTTCTCTGAAGTTTCCAACTGTTTGGTCTAAGTTATATCTTTTGGGGCATACTGAACAATATGCAACACTCTTCAAAGCACAGCTCCTCACAGGTTTGAAGATGGTGACAATATCCCTCCTTGCCACACAATTTTCTCCAGGCTAAATGACCCAGATCTTTTCAATCATCCTTTAGACCTCCTAAGTCCCAGTCCTCTCATCATGCTGTTTTCCTTTTCTTGCTACAGATGTTCCAAATCCCTTTTAGTGTGTCCTTCCCCATACAGAGTCCCACGTCCCAGATTTGACCTGAGCAGTGGAAGGTAGAGCAGAACCAGACCATGCCACAATAATAGCATATGTCTCTTAACACAGCCGAAAAACCTTAGCCTTTTTGATGCCCACCTCACATTTTTCTTTACAAAACAGTTGCTAGCAGGAAATTTAAAAGTCTTCAGACATAGTCAGGAATAGGTCATTTATCAGCCTTGATGCTTTCTCAGTTTATAGTTTTCTATCTTCGCCCATGGACATGCTTTGTTCACTTGTTACACATTATATTGGGTTGTAAATACTTGTATTTACCAGCTTGTTACATGGTTTACCAAGGAGCACAATCATTTATAAGAGAATAAATGTCATGATTTTCTCAGAACGTTTAAATAGGAACAACAAATTGAGAAAGTTGACGTTTGGTATCAATAGATTAAAATGGAAAGTTTTAAAATCAAGCATCGTTTATTTTACAGAAGCTTATACGAATAAGACCAAATTCTTTTTTTCTAAAAAAAAAAAAAATCCCCAAAAGTGTAACAGAAAAAGGTGTGGGTGTGTGTGAAGCACGATTTGGCATTTATCATATTAGTTTTTTCCCTCTACAAAGATGCCAAAGCTATTCTAGAAGAATCTTAAACAAAGAGTCATTTCTACATTACTATATATCTTATTCTTTTCGAAACGTTTTGAAGAATGTCATGAGAAATTATAAAAATAACTGGTTAGTTCTTTTTTATTTAAGTTTGTATATGGTGATATAGATTGTAGGGGTAAAAAGATCTTGAAAAATAAACTATGAAATGCTAACCTTTTGAGCTTTAATTAGCCATGGCTAAATGGGGTCCAGTAGCATGGATGTCCTCTGGGTTAAGATTTGGCCCCCGAGCTATACAGTGGTTGGTGGTGAACACTACTACATTTTCTTTCTGGTCTTGGCCCTCCTTGGAATGCTTGTTTATTCAGCAGCCTGAGCCAAAGCAACAAGTGCCGTAGGGGCTCTATGTGTTTTTTCCTGAGGCAGAAATGTGAAAGGGCAAGAGTGAACATTTATTTCTCTTTCAGGTTATACAGTTAACATGACAGCTTTTTACTCATCCCCAACATCCCATCGGAACACTACAAACAAAAACTAGGTGCTTCTAGCTTAAACCTCAATAGCTTTAAAGACAAAGCCAGAGAACTAGTTCTGATCATCTGTAAGTTCAGTTTTTCTAAATAGTACCTTCTTTTCTAGCAACACTGCTTGAACATTTGGATGCTTTTCTTCCTATTGGTATTATTTTCAAGATAATTCCAGGACAGGTGTGGAAGAGCTGAGGCACAAATTCAGAATAGATGGTAGATTTGATATATCAGTTTATTCATTGCTACCTGTATAGTTGTCTGACTTTTTCTGTAGAGAAATAAGCAGCATGACTAGAACTTTATTACTCAAATCATTGTAAGAAAATATGTAATAATTTCTCCCAAGGACTGAGAAAGAATTATGTCAATAAAATAAGAAAACTATCTGAAGAAATTCGCTGTTTTTGAGCATTCCAGAAATACATTGATTTCACAAAAGATTAAATGTTAGAACCTCTTATGAGTCAAGAGTGTGAATGGAACTAAAGAAAGTTGAGAGATTATGTAGAAAGTGGGTCCTCTTCTGAAGAAATCATAATCTAGATGAGTCACTTACCATCTACCTGCTCATCCCATGGCCTGAAATCCAGAAGAAGGCTAATTCAGTCTCACAGTGAAATCATATTATCTTATCTTTACTAGGTCCTCAGTGCCATTCTGTATTCCTTTTTTTCAGATCATATTAATCAATTTTGAACCTTTATTTTGAGCTTTCAAATGACATTATATTATTTTATTAAAAAATAATATAAGCTTATTTTAAAAATCAAGCAATATAGAAATATGTAGAAAACATGCGAGATGTCACCCAAAGTCCTGTCATCCTGATATATAATCATCATTAATGTTAAATGATAAATATTAATATTTATCTCTTTACAAGGACATCCAGATAGAAAAGTTAAATGGGAACAATTTTCATATATGGGAGCTATAAACATGAAAATTTCATTTTTAAAGTCAGATTTACTGAGGAATAATTTACATTTAATAAAATTCACCCTTTTTAGGTGTACAGTTCTGAGTTTTGGTAAACACAGTTATGTAAGCTCTCGCACAATTAAGATATAGAATATTATGGTTACCCTGTAAAATTCTCTCATGCCCTTTTCTAGTCAATCACCTTCTCCCTCCCCCAGCTCTTGGCAAAACTGATCTGATTTCTGTCTCTATAGTTTTGCTTTCTCCAGAAAGTCTTATAAATGGAATCATACAATATATAATTTTATGTGTATTATTTCTTTCACTTAGAGTAATGCTTTCAAGATTCTTCCATGATATTAAATGTAACAGTGTTTATATCAATGTGCATAAACATATTCTCTGTTGCACAGACCTCATTTTACTGACAAGCTCTGTGTTTACAAACTCATCGTGAGTATTGATCACTGTTTACAGAGGGGTAGTTTGCTCCTTTTTATTGCTGAATGACCAACGTAGCATATTTGCTTATCTGTTCTCCAGTCAGAGGATATCTGCATTGTTTCCATTTTGGGCTATTATAAACAATGCTGCTTTGAACAGCACACAGAAACAGGACTTTGTGTGGATATCAATTGTCATTTCTTTT
Source organism: Macroglossus sobrinus (assembly GCA_004027375.1). Taxonomy (NCBI): domain Eukaryota; kingdom Metazoa; phylum Chordata; class Mammalia; order Chiroptera; family Pteropodidae; genus Macroglossus; species Macroglossus sobrinus. The sequence goes on from PVKZ01000374.1 coordinate 841,017, forward strand.
GGTTTTAAACCTGGACAAAGAATTGCTATTGTAAGTACATGTTTTATACCCCAAAAAACTGACAAACTGTTTCCCAAAGTAGCTGTACCATTTTGCATTCTCACCAGCAAAATATGAGCATTCTGGTTCCTCTGCATATTCAGCAGCATTGGTGCTGTAAAGTTTTTAAATAATTTTAGCCACCAAATATGTATGTAGTGGTATCTCATTATGGTTTTAATTTGCAGTTTCCTAATGACTTCTGTTAAGCATATTCTCCTGTATTTTATTTGTCATTAATATATTTTCTTTGGTAAAATATCTCTTCGAATTTTTTTCCCATTATTTATATTGAGTTTTTTTTTTATTAGTGAATATTAAGAGTTCTTTTTGTAGTATGGATATGTTCTTTATCTAGTAAGTGTTTTTACAAATATTTTCTCTCGATCTGTGGTTTTTCATCTTCTTAGCAGTGTCTTTCATAGTAGAGAAGTTTTTAAATTTGAAAAAGTTTGATTTGTCAATTTTTTTTTATGGAATGTACTTTTGGTATCCTTTCTAAGAAATTTTTGCCAAATCTCAGGTCACAAAAATTTTCTTCTGTCCGTTTCTCTAAAAATTTTATATTTTAAAGATATATATGTGTCTATGATCCATTTTAGTTAATTTTTGTATAAGGTGCAAGGTATGGGTTAAGGTTCATGTTTTGGCATGGATTTAACCAAAAACTCAGATATCATTTTTTCAAAACAAAACAAAACAAAACTGTTTTTTCTCTATTGAATTGCCTTAATACTTTTGTCAAAACTATTTGGCATTATGTTGGGGTGGAGTCAGTTTTAAACTTTCTATTGTGTTCAGTTGACCTAAATGTATATTCCTTTACCAATACCACACTATCTTGATTATTGAAGCCTAATGGTAAGTCTTGAAATTGTGTAGTGAGTCCTCTAACATTGTTCTTTTTCAAATTCATTTTGACTGTTCTAGTCCTGTACCTTTCCATATAAATTTTAGAATCAACTGGGTAATAGCCACAAAAAAAATTCTACTGGAATTTTTGTTGAGTTGAATTGAATCTATAGAAGCCTCTGGGAAGAATTGGTATTTTAACAGTATCGAGTCTTCTGATCCCATGAAAACAATAGTTTCTGGTAGATTCGTCTAAGAATTTGTATTCACGCAATCATATTCTCTTTGAATAAAGGCAGTTTTTTTCTTCTTTTCCAATCAACAAGACTTTTTTTCCCACCAATTTAGTTTTCAAAAGTACTAAATGTAATTTTATAGTTATGGAAGGGAGAAATTACATAAAACTAATGAATTATAGAAATGTGAATAAATATTTATTTGTCACATGAAATATTAGTGTCTAAAAGGTCATATCAAGGTAATGAATAATATTATGAAAATCATTAAGCAATTAAGCTCTTTAAGTTGTTTGTTTTGTTTTGTTTTGTTTGTTTGTTTTTAGGCGAGACAATCCTTGGTTGACCTCACAGTTTGCAAGGACCTTGTCAACTTACAATCTTTTATTTTTTTATTTTTATTTTTTTCCTATAGCACCTGGTCTTCCTAGGTGGTCTCCTATCGTAGTACTAACCAGGCCTTACCTTACTTAGCCTCTGAGATTAGTCTTTAAGTTTTTTATACTTCTGTTTTAACTTTAGATATTATTGATGAATTCAATCATGTGACATATTAAAGAAATTAATGATTTTATACTTCCTTCTTTTTTCCCTGCTTACTGATCATTTGATTATATTGTTATATTTATAACACCTTAAATTCTGTAACCAAAATTTCCACAATAATTTAGCTGTAGTGTTGTATTAAGAAAAACAATTCATTCTCACATTATTCATCTTCTCACCATTGCTTTTTTATTCCTGACGTTTTTGCTTTGATTTGAAACATATTTGGCCAGATATCATAGTCAAAAGTTGTTGGTGTTTTTTTCAAGAAGAATTAATTTGTTCTACATTCTCTGAATTCTGAAGAGATCTATGGCTAGCTTAAATTTTCATCACTGGTAGAGGACTTCCTTTCTTCCTACTTGGACACCTGAAAATTCTTTTTTTATATACTTGATGTTAAATAATTTTGAAAGAATGCATTTTTTGGTTGTCAGTTGTTTTGTATGCATTTTTTTTTCTGGAACACAGTTTCTGTCCCTCATTTTAGAGAATTTTCTTTGGTACAAAATTTTTATACAAAATTTTGGGTGTTATGATAATTTCTCTTTCTGAAATCCTATTTATTTGGATGATTGTTGTCTAGTCTTCAAATCTATTATTTTCTCTTCACTGCCTTAATCTCTTTTTCTATGCTTTCACTCTCATTATCTAGTTATTGCTATTTCTAATGTATTTTTCTGGAAAGGGTTATTACTTTGTTTCTCAATTTCTATAACTGAAAGATCTCCCTTTTTATATCATAGTTTTATTATATGACCATCTAACTTCATTCTACTGAAGTTGTGTTAGGTCCTTCTATAATGCTAAGAATTTAAAAGGAATGTCATTGTATAATGTTATTTAAATTTTACTGTATTTTAAATTCAAACTTTCGCTTACTAAATTTCTTCCTCTTTTCTTCCCTTTCCTTTTTCTCATCTTTTTTTTCTCCCTTCCCTTATTTCCTTCATGTTTTTTCCCTCTTTTTTCTTCTCATCACCTTCTCCTCTTCCCTGTCTCCTTCCCCCTCCTTCTAGCACTATGTATGTACAACTACTATCACATTTTTCATCAAGCTCATGCTTACCATGAATGATACATTTGCTCTCACAAAATGAAGGAAACTATCCTGAATCTGTTACCCTTATCTGACCAAGATCTGTTTGCCTCTAGCTTATCAGTTTAAAATTGAGTATTTTAATCTATTTGCTCTCCTGAAGTTTGAAAGCCTGGTAAGAAAGAAAAGTGCCAAGTGACCCTATGCACATTTGTTAGAAAACATCAATGAAAAACTTACATTTATCCCACCTGTTTATGAATACTGTATTGCTATTTTTGTAGAAGCTTTAATTGTTTTCTGTATTTAGAATTTCTTTTTTAAAAAAATGTTTTCATTATTTCTCTTTAAGTACAACTGCCCCCCAAATAATGTTCTTTTTCCCAAGACACCTTTCATTACTTTACAATATGATAAGATCAATTTTGACAAGGCATATGCCTCATTTTGTTTTAGTAAGATTGCTTTTCTCAAGAAATCAATGCAATTATGGAACAATTCAACTGCATTTATAAACCATATCAAACCTCACATGTTCCCCAACTATACAGTGTAAACCAAGAGTCAGCATAACATATGTTTAATTTGAAGATTCAAAATACATTTACAACTATCTATCCTGACATCATTAAGTGGCACTGGATTCACTAAAAAATAAGATATACCAGTCTACTCTTCTCATCCTAGAGAAATAGAATCTGAAAAATCAGGATGTAGATAGCAGTGTGGTAGAGTTGGGTACTGGTATGCATAGGGGAAACTGCATAAGAATTAGAGTTAGAACTGGCCTTGAGTCTGAACTTGTATAAATCTTAGCTATTTAATCATGGGCTATTTTCACATCTTGCCATACCTCCAGTCTCTAATCTGTATAATGGGAAATTTTCCATTTTTTTATTCATTTTTTTATTCTTTCAGGCACAAAACTGGTGTATATTGAAAGCTCACTATATGCCACTGTAGCTCTAGACAGACAAGGGGTAAAGCAGAGAACAAGACAACCACTGGAACATCTTGTGCTCATGATGCTAACATTCTAATGGTTGTGATAGATACATTACCCAAGAACAAATAAACGATATCATTTCAGATAGGTGTAAGTCCTCCTGAAGAAAACAAAAAAATGACTGGAGAGTTGGTGCTAAATTAGCTGCTGCAGTTGTGGAAAGCCTTGATACAGACATGAGCTTGACCTGGTCAAGGGACAGAAAGGGTGGTAGGAGATAATGTCAAGGAAATAGGCAGAGGCAAGATCATGCAGGCTAACATATGAAGCTGGAATTTTATTCTAACTGCAGTGAGAAGCAATCGGGGGATTCTTTATAAGGGAGCAATAGACTCAGCTTTGAGCTGTAGACTACCCTGGCTCTAGATGGAAACAGTATTGCAGAAGAGTAAGAGAGTCAGAACCATACCAGCCAGGAAGCAGTTGCCATGATCCCAGAGAGAGACCAAAATGACTGGAGTTCAGGTTTCGATGTTGGAGGTGAAGGGAGGTAATTACATTCAGCAAGTAGTTAGAGATAAAGTCAACAAAACTTGTTGAGAACTTGAATGTGGGATGAGAAAAAGAAAAGGACCAGGTATGGCTCCTAAATTCTTGGCCTAAGGAAGTGGATAGATAGAAGTGTCATTTGCCATGCTGACATAAAAAAACATCCAAACCTGTAGAGAATTTTTATGAGATTAATTGAGCCAAAACTAATGACAAGAAGCAAAATCTCAAATGCTTCAGAAAATGATAGTTTCTCTTATTACATGAAGGTAAGAGAAACCAAGGCAGGGATTAGATTACAGGATAGTTAACAAGATTATGTGCTTTCTTCAGGGTGACTATGCTTATTACAAAGGTATGTTAGCCTAGATGCACAAAAACAATGACCAGGTTAGCTTAAGGCAAAGATAAACTTTTTTCTAAAAAAGTTATATGCCTCAGACAGAGAAAGACAAATACCATATGACTTCATTTACATATGGAATCTAAAGAAAGAAACAAACAAATAAAACAGAAACAAACCTATAGTTACAGAGAACATTTTGACAGTTAACAGATAAGAATGGGGTTCAGGGGGATGGATGAAAAAAGGAAAGAGATTAAGAAGTACAAATTGGTCGTTAAAAAATAGTCATGAGAATGTAAAGTACAGCATAAGGAATATAGTCACTTTTATTGTAATAACTATGTATGGTGACAGATGGGTGCTAGATTTATGGGGGTGCTCACTTCATAAGGTATATAAATGTTTAATCACTGTTATATACCTGAAACTAATATAATATTGTATGTCAACTGTAATTGAAAACATAGATTATTTTTTTAAATGTTATATGCCTAGGGCATGACTACTTACCATGACCTACCCAGTTATAAATTATGATCAAATCACCTCGTGAGATCACTTTCTATAGGTTCACAACTAAGATGGGGAAGGAGGAGGAAGGAGAAGATAGATGGGCTTGGATCAAATACTTTATTTTAAAGTTTGATATAAGATTTTATAGTGATCTTTATACATGGATTTTCTCAAAATGTTATAGCTTTTTGAGTTATGTTAATAAGCTTTTTTTACATTCCCATTTGTGCTTAATCACTAGAGAAAACTTATTTTTAAAACTATTTATCTGATATACATGCAAATCTTGCATTTTCATTATCACGAGAATCACTTGGCTTTTCTAGATAGACAATACTATTGTCAGTAATAAGAGATAGTTTGATCTTTTCCAATGCTTATGCAATTACTTTATGCCATAATCATATATACTAAAATCTACAAGAATGATAATAGTAGTAGGAAATGTCTCTGTCTAGCTAGTTTTTGATTTTAACTAAAAATATTTTAATGTTATGCCTGTTTGGATAATGTTTATTTTTAGTTTTTGATAAAGAGTTATATTTGGTTGTCTCCATTTATTTATATTTTTAATGAGTACTGATTGCCTTATCAGTATATGATTATCTGATTTTTTTTCCCATTTTATGATTTTAGGATAGACAGTTGTATTTTCAAAATTATCGAAACAAATATATTTGGTTTTTCTATATCAAATCAAATATATTAAAAAATAATTCCTGGTTTACACCAAATAGTTAGAGAGAATTGAAGGGTTAATACAGTTTGTAAATACATTTGAATTGTTATGTAACTGCAATAATTTCTTGAGAAAGCAACTAATTAACAAATCTTTTGGTTTTTTTTTCTGCTTACCTAAGCTCTCTTTTTTTTTTTAAGTCAGCTTTTAATTTTAGAGCTCATATGTTTAACAGATTCAAATTGTAGTAATAAGTTTTATCTTTCTAGCTCTTTCATTGAAGGTTTTATATATTTGACATTATTTAAGCTGCTATTTATTTGTGCCCCCCACGAAGCCATTTTTAAAGGAAATGTAACTATGTTTCTATCTTTCATGATCCAGAGGTTATTAAAAATAATTTTACTCTTTTATTGAAGCAGCTCTCTGGCCGACCCCATTATCCAAAAATTGCATTTCAAAATTTTTTTTTAAATCCTTAACTACAACCATGACTAAAAGATATCTTATCATCTTAACCTCATCGGCACATTTTGTAATTCTTAAAGTTTTGTTTTGGTGGGATAGGAATAATTTGATAACACTCTAATTTGTCCAATACAAACCTCTATTGCTCCAGCATTCTATCTGGTTTAGCATTCGTCCCAGAAGTTTCATTTTAATGAAATTATTTTGTTATTGTTGTTGTTGTTATTGTTGTCATTATTAACATAAAAATACATTATCACTTACACTGCAGTAACATTTGCATTCATTACTATGATACAATGACATTTGTTATTAACATTTGCATTTAAATAGCCGATGGTACTTGACCTCTACTTTATTCTTCTAGATTCTGCTGTGATCTGGTCTATTAGTGTGTGAGATACATGAACAGACAAAGAAGGCTCATTTCTCATGGGCTAAATCTGAAAGCTGACCAGTGACAACCACAAGAGACATGGGCATCTAGGGACAGCCAACTCCTTCCAGTCTTGATGGAGGTATAAATAGTAAATCCCTTTTTGAATGTGAGGGCATTTTATCAGTAAAGATCAAAGTTCAAAATGTATAAAAAGTTTAAACCTTAAAATAAAAGTTATTTCAATTTCTTTAAGATTCTATCATATATAAGTACTTTACACCTATGCCAAAAATTGTATGAAGAGTACAAAATACAAAGAAATGTTTGTCATGGAGAAAAACTGAAAAGAATAGAAATAACCTCCAGTGGGTTGGGAGGTAGTTAATTAAAGTACAGCAATTCCATATTATGACATATTATGTAACGTTTAAAAGCAACAACAAAGATTTGTGTATACTGAGGATAAAAAATGTCTTGAAAGTCATTATTAAATGAAATAAAAAGCATGGCAAATGACAATACAGTACTGATAAACAAAGCAATACCTGTGTTAATGTGTAGTTATATGTGCATGTGAGCATATACCTGATAAACTCCTGGAAGGATGTAGGTACAACTGCTCACAGTGTTTGCCTCTGGAGAGAGAAAAAAGGTTGATGGCTGGGCTAAATATGAGAGATAAATAAATACGAGAAAGGCTCATATTTATTCTCTCTGTATCTGTATTGTTTGAAACATTAACAGAAAAAATAGAACCATACATCATGTGTATAATTTTTAAAAGGTGAGCACAGAAAAAAGAAAAGCCACTCTTTATTAACTGTGTACATCAACGAATGTCCTTAACATGAAGATTCACTCAGTTACAGTGACATGGGTTGACCACAAGGGGAATTTAAATACCTCTGAAACTTCTAAGAGAAGTTTTTGTATTGTTGTTTTTATTTGTTTGTTTTTGTTTTGTATTAAGTAGGAGACTTAACCTCGGAGTTGGGTTAGACTATAAAACAAGTGGCTCAGCACATCCTTTTGGGTATGAGAGTCTTTAGGTGATCTCAAATGACTGCCTCTCTCGCACTTGCTCTGAATCACCTCTATATTTTCACGATGAAATGAGATCTCATTGAACTAGGTATTCAGTAGTAAAAATAAAAAGATCTAGAATTTTAATAAACGTGAATGCATGTACGTGTGAAGCATTATGCGAAACACAATATTCCGTGACACGGAAACAAACAAGGTAAGGTAAAATGTGATAATAGCTGTTTAACTTTGGAATCAAATAAATGGCCTTGTCCCTGTATTGGTCGCGAGGTCATTGACACAATTGGAGTCAAGAGCAACTACTGAAAGTCTAATGTCAACAAGTAACCGAAAACAATACTTAAAGTTCTAGCAACATTTATTTATAATTAGCTCTTTTATAAAAAATTATCTAAAAATAGTAAGAGAGTTGAATATGTGTGGAGAGATAGTATTAGAGAATGCCTTGTCCCAAAGCTGTTAGTTAATAACTTCGACAGGCCCTTAAAAATGACTTTTTTTTTTAAAAATTTCAACTGGTGGTAGAAATTTTAAAATCATAAATATGTAAAACTAAGACTATAAATATATAAAACTAAGACTATAAAGTAATTTAATCTGCATTTATTGAACTCTTACTCTATAACAGGCCCTATTCCAGGTGCTGAACAAAACAGTGGACAAAACTGACCCAAATTCCTGCCCTTGGGGACTTACATTCTCCATAATTTCCATTACTTATCCAGAACTAAAGTTTATAGTTTGGGGAGTATTGTTTTAATCTTTTTTCTTTGTACTTGTAGATGTATTATTATTTTTTTTTACAAAATTGTGATTGTAAAGTGAGTGTATTATACTTAAAATAATTTAGTCACATTTTCTACATTATGAAATATTTTTTCAACAACATTATTTTCATGGCATCGCTATGTGCCAAGGTCTAAGTGAACTGTAGTTTATCAATTGATCCCTTATTGCTTCAGATTATTTCAGTTTTTCTTTCATCATAATAGACAACAATATGATAAATGTCCTTGTAGACAAATCTCTGCACAAGTCTAAGACTACTTTTTTAGGATCGAATAAAAGATGTGAAATTGCAGGATAAATGGTTTTAGGATCCTCTTCCATTGCTGGTGAAGTTAACAGATTAGTAAATATTATCATTAATGTTTAGTATAAATTAGCAAAGTTTTATGTAAAGGTAGACATTTCTATATTTTTTAATTAAAGTAAAGAGAAAAACTTCATTAATTTATATTCATTAATTTAGAATAATATAAATATGCAAGTTATATTTTTATGTCTGCATATTAATAATTCTCCTTAAGAGAACAGTTAACATAATTTGGTTTAAAAAGCATTTCTTATATCTTGTTTTAGGGAACAAATGATTTTAAAATTATAGCTTTGTCCAGGGCCATGCTACTCTGAAAGTGCCCGATCTTGTCTGATCTCAGAAGCTAAGCAGGGTTGGGCCTGGTTAGCACTTGGATGGGAGACCACCTAGGAAGACCAGGTGTGTAGGCATTAAAATAAAGAAAGAAAATTATAGCTCTGAACAATATGCAGGATAAATTATGAGCATCAAAGTGCATCAAACTCTAATCTTTCTCTAAATATTTTTTCTTCATACAAAAGCAAACATTATAATTACCGCTGTGTGATCGATCACTCTATCCCGGTGATCAGCATCTAGCAGCAGAGAAAAACAGATATGCATTTCTCTAGATTTTCAAATCATGCCCATAACTTCCACTTCTAGGTCAAACTTTTTCAATTTCAAAGTTTAGTTAAAAACATAAATAAACTGTCAAAAATTCAGGTAGCTTTCATTGTAGTATTAAGAATTCCTTATCTGGCTGGGTTTATGATGGAAATTCTAGTGGCAAGGCAGCATTTGTTGACAGCTGCCACTATGGAGAATGAAAAACAGAAGCAGGTATTATTAACATATTTCTCTATCTCCATCTCCATAAGCTCACATACTGTGAAAGATAGATATATACTACTGGAATTCAAACAGCTTATCAGAGAAGATTTAAGAACCATTTAAAAATAAAGTCCCTGAGGCATACTAAATAATAGATTCTGTAATGGGGAAGAGTAGTTGGACTGCTCTGTAAGACCATCTTTGGGTGAATGGTTTAGGGAAAACACTTTTTTTGTATGGAATTAATTTTATAATAGCATTTGTTCATTTGCTCATTTTTTTAGCCAGTATCTATTGAGTCCTCTGTATGCCGGACATAATGCTAAGCACTAAGCATACATTGGTGAATAAAACAGATATGTCAAGCTTACCTACCATGAATTTATCATCAAATCTACCGGTAATTCTTACCACAGTAACTCCCATCACTTGAGATAACCAATGAATATGAAGGTATGAGCAGTCTGATCAGCCACTGTCCTCCTGAAAAGAAGCAATTATATGGTAGAGAGAACTCTCTCTCTCCCTTCCCAGCACTTACACAGGCAGTGTAAGATAAGAGTAAGGCAGAAAAGTTCCTTTCCCCTCTTCTCAGCCTGTGTTATTCCCCGCTTCCCTCTCTGCTCTCTGCCCCTTCCACCCTCTTCCTGAAATTAATCCACAAATAATCTTGAATTTTGGCTCTATCTCCATAGACAAATTTAAGTAAAAGATGAATAGCTTCCTGTTACATTTTTCTGAGCATCTGAATAATTTAAAACAGAATGAAAATATTTCCCTTGAAAGCTGGTGGCATGTTTTTATTTATTGTTATCACTCTTCACTGTCATTATCATTGGTCATTTATTGATATTTAATGCGTTCCAAGCATACACGTTTGCATTCACATCTTGTGAAACTCTCACAGCTCTACAAAGGAGGTATTATTATCCTGTTTGAACAGATCAAGGAAAATGGAGGCCAAGGCTATTTATGTGATTTGCCCAGGGTCATAGTTCTAATAACAGACAGAGCCCGAGTTAGATCTCCAGTGCTATACACCATGCACCAGTTTCCCAAACTGCGTTTGCTAAGAGCTGCTTGTAGGAGGAATCATTGGATTTCTCTTCTTTCTCTCACATTTATTCCCAATATAAATCAAATCAGAAAGTTCTCATAAAGAATACCAACAGAATATGAAAATGAAGCAAGATACCAACTTGATAATTTTGAAGTCTATTATACTTTTTAGATAAAAGGTTTAAAAGGAAACCTATGCTAATTTTAATGTTTCCCAAAGCAAAATCTATGAGAGAGAAAAGTCGCATATGCACAGAAACCAGGTACTATCATCGGCCATAGTAAGCTGACATTTGCTGAGGTATCCCGCACAAGGAGATTATAAAATCAGATTCAGAAAGCTGGCATAATATTGAGGAAACAGGTGTTCTTTTAAACCAGGGTGACTCTGGTGAAAAAATCTCCATAATCCCCAGAACCTGACTGCAGACCTATGGACTGTAGCCATTAACGCCAAGATAGCCTTCAAGTGGGAAAAGCAGAGGCCTTCTTGAGTCCAGGAGCACCTGCCCACCTAGCAATCACCATCATAACCACTAGTCCCAGCAGTAAAGGGTGAAAGAAAGAATATTCAGAACCGTTTTCAGGGGGAGACCACTGCCTGCAGGTGTTAAGAAAGTGAACATTTCAAGTGTCCACAGTTCTATTTTCCTTCTGAGTATCAGTTTTAGTCTCCAGCATTTATAGCATTATCAGGGCTTGATTCTTTGTTAGGCCTTTTAAATAAGTAAAGGAGAAGATGTGTTTCTGTAGGAACTTGAATAGTTACTTAAATTCTCTTCTCGTTTTCATTTGTAAAATCTATATTATTCTGCTTTGTATTTTAAGATCTTTGGATTCTAGGATTGTTTCATGGGCTCAGTGTTTTTGTGAGTCACAAATGCTCAGTATTCTCAAAAGGGTATGCGTATATTGAAAAAGAGTTTCACATGACTCACTCACATTTTGTTAAGGTGTAAAAAAAACAAAATGTGCATTTCAAATATGATTATGTTTGTAAAGTACCAACACATTTAAATACTATGTGGAAACATTAGTTTGGTTACAAAGGTATATATTATGTGTTGTTTCATTGATTCAAAAGATATGTACTAATTTCTTTTTGAGAGTTGCCTTAACTTTTTTCTCAATTATATTTATTGAGATATATTTGATATACATCACATAAGTTTAATATGTACAACTTGTTGACGAGATACATTTATATACTACAAAATAATCACTATCTTAATGTTAGCTAACACCTCCATCACATCACATATTTATCATTTCTTTTTTTGTGTGTGGTGAAACATTTAAGATACAGTATTTTAGCAAGTTTCAATGATATAATACAGTATTATTAGCTATAATCGTGTGGCTATACATTAGATCCCCAGTATTTATTCATCTTATAACTGGAAGTTTTTATTCTTAAACAACATCTCTCCATTTTCCCCAATCCCCAGGCCCTGGTAACCACCATTCTATTCTCTGTTTCTACAGCATTTGGCCTTTTCAGATTCTACATATAAATGAAATCATATAGTATTTATTTTTGGCTTATCTCATTTAGCATAATGCCCTCAAGGTCCATACATATTGTTGCAAATAGCAGGATGTCCTCTTTCTTCATGATTGAATAATAGTTGTGTGTGTGTGTGTGTGTGTGTGTGTGTGTGTGTGTGTGTGTTCTCTCCATTCATCCATTGATGGATACTCAGGTTGTTTCCATATCTTGGCTATTGTGAATAATACTACAATGAACATGGGAGTGCAGACTTCTCTTCTGTCTTCATTTCCTTTGAATATGTACCCAGAAATGGGATTGTTAGACTATAAGGTAGTTCTATTTTTAACTTTTTGGGAGCCTCCTTTTTAATAGTGGCTGCACCAATTTACATTCTCACCAATAGTGCACCAGAGTCTCCTTTTCTCCACATCCTTCCCAACATTTATTATCTGCTATCTTTTTATGATAGCCATTATAACAGGTGTGAGGTGATATCTCATTGTGGTTTTGGTTTGGTGCATTAACTTTTCATTGGGGAAATTATTTCCTTTGAGTTCCTAAAATGTACTTGAGGGTCTAGTAATCACCATTATGCATATAGAAATTATCTAAAGAGAACAACCAATGTCACTTAACCTTGTTTCCTCAAATCCTAACACAGTGATGGAGGCATAACAGGTGCTTGGAAAGTTTAAATAAATGAATGAGGTTTCTTTCCTTAATGTTCATGGAATTATTTAGAAAAACAAATCTTCTATTAACACTGGTTCTACAAAAAGAACAACAGTGTACTTCTTTCAACCAATAGCATCACCTCACCAGAGTGGATTCTTAAAACTTTCCCAAAAGACCTAGTCTCGGGATTCACCTGGCAACAATCGTGATCCAAAACCTTTGAAAGGTGGTGATAATTCACAGCAAAAAGCACCTGACAAAGCAAAGCAGGGCCCGGGTGTGGTTATCCCTGAGTTATCAGTGCAGCATCTGTCTAACTATGCTGACCTCAGAAACTTGCTGGGCAGGATTTTCTGATGTTGCTAGCAGTTTGGTCTCATTAGAGACATAGTTACTGTGATCAAAGATTGAATGAGATCAGAGACCAACAGTTTGAAACATAACACTAAAAAAAGTGGATGTGGCTTCCAGTTATTTCAAATGAGTCTCCTTTGTTGGGATAAAGACTTGGGAAACTCATAGTGGGTCATGAAAAGAAGAGAGGCAGGAAACGGAGAGTAAAGGACTTTCTGTGAGAGCCCCGGGGAAAGGCCGTGATGTGCTAAACTGTGGGTATTTTTCATCTCCTGAAGATAGCACTCATCTTGCAATTCTCCCAAGCAGTGAATCTAAGTTTTCATTGATGTCCATTTGCATTAGAACTCAAGCTGTGGGAACTACATAATGACAATATATATTTCATCATATAAAAGGCAGATAAAGGCAGACGTTTAAAGCATACAATGGCCCAACAAGTTTAAGAATGTGCTTGTTTTGTGTAAATTATTGTAGTGGCCAGTCTTATGATTATTTTATTTTTAATATACAATATGGTTCATTTAAATCTTACTCTCTCAGTAAGATTTTTCAACTTTTTATTCCCTAGAGGCTTATAAACATAAAAGGACAGAGGGGGTTATGTTTTATGGCTATCTTTTATTTGAAGAAAATAAAAGATGAAGTAACTGACACATTTAAGTAATTCCTCAAAGAAACATATTCTCTCAGAACTGGAAAAGGAATCTTCTTCATGTTGCACTTGGGAAATTTGCTAACTGTGCAAAGTCGAAAGTGGAAATGAGACCCAATTTCCAAGTTCATAGACCTGTCCATGAGACAATCAGTCCTCTGCCTAGTGGCTAGGGCAGGCATTCCAAGTTGTCTACCCGGCAGCCAATCTCCTTTCTTACTAAAAGAACCCCAGTTACATCTGAAGTAACAACGTGCCCAAGTGAAAACTACATTTCCCAGCCTCCATTGAAGTTGGTCTGGGTCCAGAAATGTGAGTGACAGTCAGTAGGCTCAGGAAACATTGGTCTGTGCCTCATTGTCCTTCCTGCTTTCTCCTTGACTGGAACATGAATGTGATGGCCGAGGTCATAGTGGCCACCCCTTATGAGCCAAATATGAGGCCATTCGTTAAGGACAGTAAATCAGAAAGACAGAAGGAGATTGGAACAGTGAGAATGTCACCGTTGAGGCCGACCAGAGTTCAGTGGGGAGGGAGAGGGATAATGACAGTGCAGACCTGTGGTTAGCGTTTTTCCTCGGTTCTTCCTCAAATGACGCAGTGAAGAACTAGAGGTCTTTGAGATTTAATAGTTTTATTAAAAATATATTTTAGAAATTCAGAGAATGCCCCAAGGAGGCACTAGATCCCAGTGCTGTAATCAGCACAAAGGGGCCAAAATGGCTACAAAAGGACAGAAAGGCCACCAAAAAGAGAGAGAACCCAGATGAGCAAAAAGGACCCAGAGGCAGGAATGTCTGCCTTATATTTGGGCCGTGATGGGTGGTTCCAAAGGCATTTCTGGGTGATTGGCAAGTGAAGTCACCTTGACTGACACCTGATTAACACTGGGCAATAACTTTGCCTAGTGCACATGTACGTACCCAGAATTCTACTACCATTGGGGCATTCTTTGGGCGGTCTCTAGGCTGCATTCCTATTCCTTTGTTCCCCTGTCTCTCATCTCTGACTAGTTACCTAACAAGAATATGGTGGATCCTTCATATAAGTCTGGATTTGCCTATCTACTATGTCTGATAGAAAAAATTAGCCCTTAATTTGTTTAAGCTACAGTTATTTGGGTTTCTCCTATCAACTGAATGAATATCCTAAATGAAAGCATGTCCCAGTGCAGTTCTTCAGTAAATCAGAAATATTAGGAAAAACAACATTTTCTATAAATTATTTATGCCATCTCTGTTCTTAGGGTTTTCTGTATGAAACAGAAAACTACCTATCTGCCTGTTATGGTCTCTGTTTCTTTGATATGGTACCCATCCTTTCCCAGCATGTTTGTCCATTTGTTTTTATTCTTTCACCACCAAAGGCAAATTTTTTCTCCACAGTCTGAGCACTCAGATCTTTGATATGATTGTGTATCTCATGCTCCATAAAATCAGCATTGTTTCTCTTCTAGATTTTACCCTAGAGGATTTTGTTTGTCTTTATTACTTTGTACTTATAGCAGAACATTCTGACCTGTCTTGAATGAACATCAGATTTATGTCTGACAAATTTTCCAACTACTGCCCAAGACAAGAGATTTTTCTGTACTGGTTCAAAAGCAATACTTTTTGGTTGTTCTCTGACACAGTATGACATCCTCTTGGTTATAGAGACAATTTCCCTGCCACTAAATTTTGCCACAGACCTTCAGCTTTTCTTTCTTCCACTAAGCAGTCTTTACAGAAAGGGGTCACATTAAAAAATTACAAAAGATGATGGTACAGAAAAGATGGCCCTTAGCCAACAGTCAAGATCTTAAATAGTAGTGAAGTGATTTATTGAAATGTTAACATCTGTGTTCTCTCTATTTTTTTTCCTTCATACCCCTCATCCAAATGTGAATCTCCTTTTCCTGAGATTTTAAAGGCTTTGCTCTGTAGAAAGTAGAAAGTTTCTATTTCTACTCTACTTCTTTATGCTGCTCTGCTCTACTCCATTCCTCTGACTTCTTGTTAAACTTTAGAGGCATTTCTTATCTTTTCCAGGGGCTTAAATTAACTGACCTAAAGAGAGAGGAGAAAGGGCTTGACATTTGAAGGCTTACATGAGATAGAGAGAGTGGTATTTGTCTTGTGAGTAGCCTGTGATATTGGTGGGACCTCAGAGAGTTGGTTGCCCCTAGAGAGGATGTCTCCTCAAAAATCATAGATACCCTAGCTTCACCAGGGACTTTTAGAGCTAAGTATGGCAACAAGCACCAGCGGCCCCAGACCTGAAGGTAATACAGAGAGGCTAGATAATGGATAGCTTTTGTACTCCTGACTGGGGCCTCTCTCAATATTTCTGGACCTAGAAAGATACCTTTGTGTGGCAGTGATGGGGCTCAAGAAAAAGGCTCTAGTAATGACTAAAGTTTCAAGTCTTGCCAGTCTAATGGTTGAAATCAAATTTAAGTTGACTTGAACAAAAGAGAAATGTGACCATTCCTTCTCACCTATAACTTCTTGGACTGAGATTCTCACCTACTAGATTGTTTCTAGAGGAAATGAAAGATCTACAAATACAAATCTTATAGTCATAATGTAAAGTTCCCTCTGACCCCGTCGTATTTTTAGCTCTACTTGTGGCTATGTGTCTTATCAGGTGAATAGGGATCATTTTGACATCATTCAGAGCCTGGATTAGTTAACAAAAATCATTTAACATTTTGCTGATAGGAAGTACTATTTTGATTTTTAAAATAAACATCAATATTTTTGTATACATTGCATTGCACCTAAATGAGATTTCTTCTCATTAGAGCACTGCCAGTATTATTTTTTCAGAACTCTGAGTTCTGCCTTCATTCTGGAAATTCCAAAATTCTGCAATTGAAGTAAACAACTAGCTGAGATAAATAATTCAGATGAAGAAATGTACATTTATTAAAACTGTCAATTCAGTGGATAGAAGCACTGGTTATAAAATAAATTTAGAGGTGGCAGGACTCTTTTACTGAGGTTTCTAGGCAACCATCAAGATAAGAAAGAAATATATTTGTAATAAAATATTATTTCTTATACAAATTCAAATCAAGAATTTTGAGGTGGAGAAAAAAGGGAGAATAAGAAAAAAACTGACTGTCTCATCTAGAAAAGTTTTTAAAAATGATTTGAACTAAATGTATTAATACAAAGCAGTCTCAATTTATATAAAGCAAATTAATTGAATCTGCTATTACCTCTACTATGAGCGAAAATGGAAGAAAAAAATAATACCTATGAATCAGGTTCATGGCCCTTATAAAATTGAATGTGCATTAAATGCAATATATATGTGTAAGTATATAATTGTTTACATCCAAGAAGAGCCATTATAGTTAAACTCATTTCCAACATAAGATAATGTATCTTAAGTGATGTTACTAACAGTTGGATTAACTGAATTAGAAATAAAATAAAATTTAGTTTAGAATAAGCACCGTTTTTTTTTTTTTTGGCTCACTGATTAACCTTGCACTTGCTTTGCTGTGAGTCTGGAAACATTGGTCCATTTCCTCTTTAAACTGGTACTCACTCAAAACCAGCTTCCCCTAGCCACCGTCGGTAATAGTTATCAATATTTTACAATGCCAACTAGCTGGTAACTATAGAAACCAGGGCAGGGAATGGAAAACATCAAAACTCTCTCAAATATGACTACATTTTTGAAAATTCCTAAGCCTTCTGGAATTTCCCTTGGCAATTCATAGTAATCATGATCTGTATTTCCTGGGTGAGAGTTCAAGAAGACACATGGCAAAAGCCTGGTTAAATCATGTCATCTGAAACCAGTCTATGGACAGTTTGTACTTCAGTGCTAAATAAAAATCTCGGTGCTGTGCACAAGAGAAATAAAAAGTTTTGTTTATCGAGAAAGATCTAGAATTTTTTGCATTAGGGTATCTGATAAAATTTGGGGGCAGACTTTAAATCTAATATCGCTATGGCTAAACTAGGGTTCTTAGAAACTAGAACCAGAGGTTACATTAGAGAAGACTAGAGACAAATATGAAGTGTTTCAAGTGGTAGGAACCTAGAAGTTAAGAGAGAAGAACACTGAAAATTTCCTGAGTGAGTAAATAATTCCTTTAGTAAGGATGCTCTTGGAAAAGATGCTGTGAAACTTTCAATGTTCCCAGTCCATAATGTACAGAATGTAACACCCCTCAAAGCGTGTGTGTGTGTGTGTGTGTGTGTGTGTGTGTGTGTGTGTGTGTTTACATATATCCTAAATCTCTCAGTTTTATATTTTACTGGGCCTCAGGGGAGACAGGATTTGTATATGGCATTTCAGCAAAAAGGATTATTTCCAACAGAGTTAAGCTAATTAGTGGGTCTTGGTGAGGGTGGGAGTGCCAGGGACAGGAGGCTGAAGGACTGCAGGGAAGAAGCAACAGACACAATGGATCCTGTGGGGCTGTTGCCCTCTCCCATTTCTGTTCAGGAGAACGAACAGCCAGGGTACTGTTGTTACTGGTCTCTCACTTTTCAATCAATTGAGTTGGAGGTTGATAATTAAACTTATGCGAATTACTCTTTTTTAGTATTAAAGGCAACTCTAAATTATTCCACCTTGGCAGCCACATCAAAGACAGGAAAATGCCAGAGAACAGAAAGATGCCTGAGGTAATGCCTAAACTAAGCAAGCATTTGGGGAGATAAGAAGATTGCAACAATAGGGCTGGTCAGAGCAAAGTAAAGATTTATCCTAAAGCGACCACTTTAACTTCTGCTGTGTGCCAACTTCTATTAATCTTTACTCTTCATTCTCGTTACATACAACCCACTTTCTACAGAATAGTTTATTTGCTCCAAACAAGTTAAATAATTCCTTGCCTGCCCCCACTTTGATGATTCCAAATCTTCAAATGTTCTTTGCCTCCCAGGTATTTTGTTGGTTGCCTAAGATTTTTTTCCCCCACTGAGGTATGTTTTTGCCCTTCTGGCTTTTTATGGTATTATGAGAACAATGACTTCATTCTCTCCAGTTGATAATAATAACGGCATACTTTTATAACTTGAAAAGGCATCTGCTTATTGATATGGGGGTTAAAATTAACTATAACGCAAGTGTTAGCCATTGCATACCTCATCTTATCTTGTGGAACAAAATAAATAGGATAAAAAACATGTGAAGTGTGTGGTTGTTTAAGTAAATGATAATCTGTGTTTCACGACAGACCATGGTCTTCTTATGCTTTATTTCACAGCTGAAAAATTAAGCAAAGAACCCAGTATTGCTGCATATAGACCTATCTATATAAAACACCAAAATGGAGAGAAAATAAAAGTACTATAATGAATAGGTCACATTTAGCTCATAGTCATAATGTCTGATAGGTTAATATAAATGTGGAAATTGACAAGCTGATCTTTCTCTTTAGAGGTGACACGTATCTCCAACCCAGGTGCCAACTCCAATCACATTTCCTGTGGGATCCACTTCTGCTTAAAATCACAAAAATACCACTAAAACTGATTAGAATTTCAATCCTAACAAAGAAAAGGGATGATAAACGAATTTAAGAAGCCTGGTAAAATAAGAAACCTGAAAATGGAATAATTACACTAATTTTATGCAATAGCACTAGTATTTGTAAACTAATGTGTGACGTAACTTAATCCCAAATGGATAAGAAAGAAGTACATTTAATATGTGTTCTTTAGATTGTGAGTTAAAGCTGCTAGAATGGTGGGTTGCCAATAGTAATAAATTTCATAATGAAATGAGCATAGAACTTTGCACAATATTACAATTGTTCACTTATCTGTCTCCCTGAATGAATTAAAGTATCCTTATAGGACTACACATTATTTTTATCTCCTTGAGTACCCAGCACATTGCTTGGCATATATAAGCACTTGACAAAGGTTCGTTGTTATTCAGATTATACACATTACTGAAAGATGGCAAATTCCCAGAACTCTTAATCTAGTCCATTGCTTCTCCTATTGTAAACATGTAAGTGCCATGTGGAGGGACCATGCATTTAGTGTAATCAGCATTGAACACATTAGAATAGCAGATAATTTAAGTTATTTCAGAGCTTTTCACCACTCTCTCCCTATCCCATCTCACCACTGGCCTGGCGTGCAGGGCTTTGCACCGGCAGAGATGAGAGGGTATAGAGAGAATGGTCCTAGACAGCCGAGCCAGGTGAACTGCAAGAGTCCAAAGGGCTCTGAAAGTGTAGGTGGGAATGAAAGACAAATATACCAGCTACCCAGTTGTAATGACATCCAGGCTTAATCACCTGTCCAAGGGTGGCAAGTATATGTGAGAAGAAGAGACACCTCCCACCAACACCCTCAGTGTAAAGGAAACATGAGGGGGACCTGGGAACAAAGAATGGAAGGAAGAAGAGGCAGAGTCCACAAGCTGCACCCCAGGGAAAAAATAATCCTGTAATATGAATCGTTGGTTCGAGAAATATGCTTTCTTGCATATTATGTGTAAGACATTGTTTGGGCCCTGTTAAATATTTTTAAATGAATCATGTAAGTTGCTCCCCTCAGTGCACAAAGAACTTTTGTAAATAAGGAAGGCAAAAGCTACACATAAATAATCACAGCAAGGCAAGCATTGATCTCAGCCACACCAGGGATCTTGATGAACTAGGCACTGAAATGCAAAGTTTGCTCAAAGTCAAATTTATCGTGTCACTCTTCTCCCTAAAACTGTCAGTGTCCATTCTTCATTGCTTTTCAAATAACTGAAACTCTGTACCACGGCCTATGAGGCTCAAGGCTCAGCATAATCTGGCCTCTCCAGACCTAATATGCAGTCATTGCCCAACTACTACTGCATCTCTCTGATGCAAAAACATTTCATCGTATCTCTCTCACTCTCTCTCTCTCTCTCTCTCTCTCTCTCTCTGTCACACACACACACACACACACACACACACACACACACACACACACACACTGCTTTCTATTGTTTCTGGAATTTATGTTCCTCTCCATACTCTCTACTCAATTAATCCCTGTGGTTTCAACTTTCTCCACTCCTTTTACCACCATCCTGCTCAACCCACTGTCATCTGTCATCTTGACTATTGCTGTTATTGCCCTGCTTCCATTGCTCCCCTATTATCAAGAATCTATACAATAGGCAGAATGCTCTTTATAAAATATAAGTCAGATCTCTTTTCACTTATTTAATTAAAACCTTGCAATAATCAAATCCAGATTCATCTCCACAACCTCAAAGGGGCTGTATTAGCTGCCTTCTATTTTTCCATTACATGAGTCACTGTTTTCCTCCCACTCTATGCTCTGTCCACACGAGCCTTCTCTTGGTTTCTCAAGCACTCTGAACTCCCTCTGATCTCCGGGACCAGACACATCCCATCTGCCCGGAATGTTCTTCTCCCATATGTTCTCATAGCTCTTCCGTTGACTGAGGTCTCAACTTAAATGGCCCTTTCTAACCAGGTTTCAGTTATGCTCTTATCACATGGCACTCTTTAATACCTTCAGGACACTCCTCATTATCTGAAAGTATTGACTACGGATTTGTTAACTTGCTTGTTTACTTGTCTGTCTTTCTCTGTGCTGGAATGTAAACTCCTCAAGATAAGGAACAATGTCAGTCTTGTTTATCCAGTACCTCACATGGGGCTGGTGATTTATAGAGACTCAACAACTATTTTCTGAGTTAATGAGTAGATCTCCTTTCTCGTGTTCTTTTCAGTCCTCATTTGCGCATTACATTTCTGTGTAATTCCATTTCACCTCCAGTGAAGCTTCCCAGAACTTGCACTGCTTACACAATCACCACTGAACTTTTATTTATGGTCCACCTTCAAACAACCTCCAAAGTTAGATTTTAAAAATAAATTGTGGAAGAATCTTTAGCACATGGTTAAGATCTTAAAGACTGTATGTCATCTTTACCTACCATTCATCTTTCTAAATGATTCATAAGATTTGTTTCTTTACTGGACTGTTCATTATTTCCAAGCACCTATTCTTAGAAATAATAGCCACCAGTACCTTAGGTTTTGTTTATTATCCACACTCCTCTTTCCTTTACGTCTTTATCCTCTTCACTGTATCTTTTCACTTCTCCGTCATCTTTTATTGTTCACCTATAATGCGCTTGGCCTTGAAAATACCAACGTGACTTATAAATGGTCCCTGGCCTCAGGAAGCTTACAGACTACTAGAGAGGAAAGGTATGTGAACCTGCAAGAGCCATGTGTCATAGAGTCTAGAATATAAGTATGTACAGGAAATACTGGGGCTCCGACAATAAGGAATGGCCAATTTCATAGCAATGAAAGAGATCAGAAAATGCTTTGAGGAAGAGGCAACCACAGTGTGATCTTGAAGAGAAGGAACAGGCAGTTCCAGCAAGGAAGCGAGGTCAGTAAAGGTAGGAGCTACAAAGTAGGTCAGTGCTCAGAGGAACTACATAGAGTTTAGAAAGAGTAGGACACGAGGGGAGTGAATTAAGAGATGAGATGAGAGGGGCAGAGCCATTAAAAGGAGGAGATGTGCTCTGATGAAATATTTAAATTTTTAATATCATGGGGGAAAAAGGCCACTGAAAACATTTATTTTCTACTCTAAGGAATCCTAAAAAATCCATTGTCCATTTGCAGAATGAGTTTAATTTCTTCAGTTTTTTTTTTTTTTTTTACTAAAATAAGTACTATTAAGAGCAATAGTGTGTTTCATAAAGACAGGAAAAACCTTTCAGATAATAAAATAAACCAAGGTTGTTTGTTGTTGTTGTTTGATCTGCAATTTCCTACAATTTTTTCTCATGTTTCTGTTTTCCACTAGCCTTTTGAGTTCACCAAAACCTAGTATGCATTCATTTCAATGTATAAATGAACTAATTCCAATAATGAAAAAGTTTTATAGATTCCACTGGAACTAACAAATAATTATAAATTTCAAGGTGTCATCAGAGACTCATAAATATCTAAACTTTTCTTAATGTTCTTATCTTCTTTGGTTTTTGTTGTAAGAAATAAAGTTGTCACAAGGAAAGAAAATGGAAAGTTGTCACATTTTACCATATCTTTGGATTTTCCCTAGTAATTATATATAGTAAGTTCATGAAGCCAATTAATTCTTTATATAAAAATCTGTTCAGTTCAGTTAAAAAGTAGATTTTGATATTATTACCTGGTGGGTGATGTGGGCTTCTTCAAAGACTTTCCTGCATTTCTCCCTTAATGGCATGCTGTGAAATGCTAAGAGACACCAGTGTTTAAGGCAACCTCAGCAAAAAGGCAATATATGGACTGGGTGGAAAAGTAGTGTGTCAAATGGCAATCGGCAACACCCAACAAATGCAAAGTGCTTGGTTTGACCATAGCATTTTCATTCTTGCTTCATAGTGGAGAGAAAGGGTTAGAATAGGAAACATGAAAATAAGTGGTAAAGAAAAAGAATATTTTAACTCATGATTCTAGAAAAAGGATGGACTTTGACACCAGTAAAAAATGCAGAGATTTATAAAAGATAGTGGGATTATTTTAAAAGAGAAGGGTGGGAGAAAGGAGGAGGTAACTTCCACCATGTGGTCATGACAGGCAGTGATCTAGGCATATTAATTCATAATCCTATTTATTGTTTGCCACAATTTTGAACCATAGTCAGTAGGGATTATTGGGATTTTACCTGTAAAGAAGCTAAAACTTAGTGAGTTGAGTAACTTGAGCTGGCCACACTGCTGTGTGGGAGATGAAATTAGAATCCACCCTGATCCTGACCCCTATGATTGCTCCGCTTCATGACACTGCTCCTTATTCTAACGTAGGGACATACTAATTAAGATGTATGCTATGTATTGGACTTTGGACTAAATGGACAACAGAAAGGAAGGTAAGAAATGTACTCATTTGTATCTTAGGGTTTATTTGTTCAAATGATGTACTTTTTAATAAATAGATAAATTCGGGTTTGAATACAGTGTTGTAATCTACAATGTAGATTTATATTTGGCTTATGTTTATTGTGTACTGAGAATCATAAAGGCATTTTTTTTCATTAGAATGTAGTGATCATCTCAAAAGCCCGACAACCCAGGCAGTGCCTTATCTTTCGACAACCAATCGTAGTTTACTTCAAACCACTAAAAGAGAATGGCACCATATTGCTAAACCAGTGTCCCAGATGTAAATGACCACAGCAAATGTCATAGGTAGGATTGAGGTGGTGAAGGAACCCTTTTGTCGGCAGTGAGACTTGTGAAGGATTTAGTGTGAATGCCAACATCTGATCAGGGTACTAACACTTGGTTCTTATTCTACTTTGATTCCTGATGATTCTTCAGTGTTTATATTTACCAAAGACAAACAGACCTCTCTGAGTGTGTTTTCGAAAAGTGCTTTCTCAAATGATTTGTTTTTCAGAGAAGGAAAGTTGTTAACAGATCAATGTGCTTAAGGAAATGAAAAGCCCTTGATTAGCAGCCAAGAAGTCTCCTAATGAAATGACGTTTCCCTCCAGAGAATTGAAGTGATTAATAAAACCTAGTGCTTTTTGTGTCAAGTGCTTATGCTTGTTTTGTGTATCCTGAGGTACATTTCATAAAAAACATTGACACAAACAGAAAGATGACCTCCAAATAGATGAATTTGCATGTCCAGTAAGTATTGAAGCAAAAGCTTTGCTTGCATCACACACTTGGGTTGTGTAGATGAAGGTAAATTTACCATGTGCACAGCCCTAAATGAACTCTTCATAAGCTTTAGGCCTTTGGAGAGGGAGCACCATACCTTTTAGCTTGAAAATAGCTAACAAGTTTTCATTTTATCTCCTAAAATCCTGGAGCCAATGTAAGAGTGTACTGTGAGGAACAACTATGTTCTGAATCAAATAAAGTAGTTAATCCTTGGAAAAACTGATAACCTCTTGATGATTTTTGCACAAGTGAGCAAACTACTAGTCTATGGTTTTTATTATGGCATCATTTAAATGTGTACATAAATATACAGAGAAATTACAGTTCTTGTAATATCTTCATAAAAAATGTGTACATGTACAATGCTTTAATTTTGAATATGAAAAACACACTACTGCTATGTATTTTGAAATGAGTAGAAAACATTTTGATGGCATGGGAATTTCATGGCACCTAAGGGTAAGGATGCATTTGGAATCAGACTAGCAAATTCTCTCTCTCTCTCTCTCTCAACCTCTCTCTCTCTCTGTCATCAAGAAAATTAGTTTGAGAATAGAATCTTTTAGCACCAAATTTAGATTCACGATAGACACATTTTATTTTATTAAAACATCATGATTTTCTCTGCAAACTGAATAACCAACACAGTGCCTTGTCTTCTTTTGACACCTGACCATAGATGACCTCACGTGACTAAATAAAAAACGTATTTTAATGCTGAACTAGTATCCCAGATGTAAATTGCAACAGCAAAGCTGCTCTTGTCTAGCTTGGGACAGTGGTTGCTTTCTAAAGCAGTCAGCTGTAGCCAAGGGATCAGGTTCGCAGTGGTATGAGTATGCTGCTTTGCCATTATAATGATATACATTTGGAGTGGGGACAGCACGCCCCCCCCCCAAAAAAAAGATGAGGCGAAGAAAATTAAACATTATTTCAATAAACATATAATTAAGAGATTTCATTGCATTTTATAGCAAAACAAAAATTATTACCTTTAATCTTTTTCATATTCCCTGTGAATTGTCTGTGTCCTCCATCTTTCCACACCCTTGCTGACCAGTTACTGCTCTCCTTTAAAATTCAGCTCATGTTTCTACTTTCTCCAGCATGCCTTTCTCAACTTCTTCCCTTTTTATGTCATAACATCTAATTGTTCACACTTGAGAAAAGCATTTGTCACTCTCATTAGACAAATTACTTCCTTAAAGACTGTATAATTACTTCTTTAAAGACTGTAATAGATGATTTATGTATTGAGTATTTATTTCAGAGACTGTTTTCCTAAACTCTTAGGTAAAGATAAACTCAGTAATACAGATAGTTGACTCCTATACGTAATCTAGGAATAATATCTGAGTAATACATCTATCTCTAAAGAGATAGATAATAGATGGATAATGATAGATAGATAACGATAGATAGATAGATAGATAGATAGATAGATAGGTGATAGATGATAGTTTTTATTTTATTTTTTACCTATTTGGTGGTTACTGAAAGCTTTACAAAAAGTCCTAAACACATTAATTATGCCTCAATTTAAAAAGATAGAGAATAAAGAGAAAATGTGAGGACATGAAAAAAAAATCCTAGATACAAATAAAAGACTCCATAGTTTTGCCTTCACCTTAGAAAATACAAAAATGATTTTCCTTCCATTTCTTCCTATACCCATTCAGGGTTCATAGGAGTTAGTTCCACCAAAAAGGAATGTTCTGACACATTCTCTGTGTTTCTACTTGTATGATGGTGTGATATATGAGTGTATCTAAGAGTGTTTGAGAATGGATATAATATAGAGAAAGAAATTCCCTATATTATATAATATAGAGAAAGACATTCTGATACTTATTTTATATCTCACATAAAAAATTAAGTTTGCATATTTCTCCAAGAAAGTGGACAAGAGATATCTCTTATTAACACATTATTTTTATGCTCCCCTTTTTATACCCATGAGAAAGAAAGAATTATACAGCTGTCTTAGTCTGTCACCATGTGGGCAGCCATCCCATGCACACCACACTGCACACATTTAGGGTGTGGTAGGAATCTTACGTATGAACTAAAAGAAGCCAAGATCGTGCCTCAAAGAATACCAGAGTAACATAATTTTCTGTTCTACATTATGTATTTTGAAAGACATATACTTCTTCTTATTAACTTTGGAAAAATGATTTTATTTCCTTTAGCTTCAATTTCTTCATCCATAAAATTTACCTTGTAACACTCACATTTCTGGATGGGTGTGATGTTTGATATTATTTATCCTAAACTCCAAATATGGTGTCATTTCCTTCCCCATGCTCTTCAAGTTCAGAATCATACTCAGATGGAAAGCCAGTCCCTGGGCCACACAGACACTCACGGGAAGAGAGTGTCTATACTTACATGTACACACCATTCATTTAGTGTGTATATTTGGCAGTTTATTTCCCCCAACTTACTCTCATCACTTATAATTAAAGTATAGAGACCCTCACAATCCCCTAAAGACCCATGACAAGGCCAAAAGGAGTGGGGCTAAAAGAACCTAGAGAGCCAACAGACCACAACTTCCTGGAGTGGTGATTTGCTTGGTGGTAAATAACTTAAAGCACTGTTTTTTAAATTAATGTAAATAAACCAAAAAGGGAGAGACTGCTTTCAACTCTTCCTAAACACCTGAGTTCACTTGTCTCTTCATTTAGGGTCTTGGGAAGACTTGAGAAGTACTTTGTACGGAATGTCTGAAAGAGCTGTGAGCAGAACAATGTACCATCTGATAACCCAAAATTCAATCTGAAATGCAAATCAAATGTGGAAATTCGTTTCTCTTTTCAAGATTCTTTCTGACATTCAAGGAACTTTCTGGAAAGCTACAGCAATATCAAAACCAGGGAATACGACATTATAAAAACAGCCAGATGACCTGAGTTTTCTAGAACAGACTAAATTAAAATGTTTGTTCCTATTGTTCCCATAAATATAGTTGGACTTATTAAGCCATGTGCTCCATTTTTTTGGTTGGCTTTGCATTTTGCAACTATCCTTACTTTATAGCCATGAAAGGTGGATACAATCCTCAATTAGAATACTACCTACTTCTGCAAACACCAGTTGGAATCAGAGGTAATGATGAGATTGAACAACTTATGACAATGGACCTAAAGCACTTGTTTGTAACCTATTTTATGTTCCAACCTAACAGAATGATAGCATACATGTACATTACTCTCCACTTATCCATGGAGGGCACACCATTCCAAGATCCTCAGTGGATGACTGAAACTACAGATAGTACCAAACCCTATTCAAATTCAATTCTGCAGGAAATGTGGCAGCAGCTTCTTCTTTGGCAGATGCAGCCTCTCCTGTAATTTTTAATTTTTTCAGAATAAACCTGTCCTTGAATTTGTGTAACCATCCCTTACTTGCAGCTCAGAACTTTCTGGCCCAACACATTATTGTCAGTTTTTATTCAAGGGCCTTAGTTACACACTCCAAGTTTTTCTCTACAATCTTCCAGAAGATATCACTTTAAAAAAGAAAATACAAGTGAGCATGGATCATGAAGATCCTATAAAGAACAACTTTTAATTTATTACATATTTGTAACTCCTCGTTTATTTTACTTGAGAATGGTGAGGCCATTTCAGAAAAAAATGGCCACTGGTAAATTCACCTTTTCTTTGTAATTATTCCATTGTATTTCCTATAAAGAATAGGGAAAAGAGAGCATTTTTAAGAACATCTGTTTATAAGTAAATTTGTAAACACTAATTCATGATCATTGTGGTAGTTTAAGGTAGATTTCTTCATTTCTGAGAAAATGCAGGCATCCTGAGTTTAGCAATAGCAATGTCAGAGGCAAAATATGAAACAAAAGCTGCTAATTTTTTCAGTCTGAGCAGTTTTTGACAAATTCTGTAAGGTATATCTTGACCCCACATAATAAAATTAATGTCTTGCAAAATGTATGACATACAGGACTCAGTGGTTTTCCGTTCAGGTCAACTACTGTTTCTCAAAGAAGAGAGGGAATCTTTTTAATAGCACTCATGAATCAAAGGCATGAAGTCGTTTTTCTGATGTATACAAACCGAGTTATCATTTGGAGCAAAAGTTTTTTAAAGCCAATGATCCCAGGATATGAAAGAGCTATACTCTGTCATTTGCTTGAGTTTCTATGACAGCTATAAAGAAATGGTCCTCTTTCCTTTTAGCAACTATTCCACAAAAATGTTAAATTCAACATATGGGATAAGCCAGTGGAGCAGAATCTTAAACTTTCTGTAATATCTTAGCATCTCTCAAGATTGCTGTGAGAACCCATGACACTTGGATGGTTAGAGAGTTGTGTGTGTTTTTCCCAATTCAGTCATTACCGATTGTACAACCCACATGAAAACCACTTTTAGAATCTCCTTATTTTAAGAGGAAATGTTGACTCATGCCTGAGAAGCAAGATGAGGAGAAAGGTCTCATAGGCATCTTCAAATCAAATTCTCTCTGCTCCGCACTTATACTGTAAACAAGTTTCATTTCATAACAAACCAGAGACCAAGTCTAAGTTAGTATCTACATAGTCCTGAAGAACTGCAGGCTTAAGCAGTTTCAGTCACTGTCAAGATAGGTATGGATCAAAAGCAATGTAGAAACCCTTATGTCATTGAAAGCAGATTGTCTTCTGTACTCCAGTTGTTCATGTAATTTTAACAACCATATGCTTGTCTTCTGTTTTCTGACAACCTAGATCTGCTCTTTTTTTCTTTTTCAGTCTCAATAGAAATTAAGTGCTTTTGGCCATCAACATTTCTGCCTGTCTTCTTTCAGTCTCCTATGAAGAAGACCAGATGGAATAAGGCCTTTTATTGTTCCAACACATTCATTGGAATTGAAATAATAGGCTGCTAGTTTTTTATTTTTATAGACAAAGGCCCAGGCCTGCCCCTTGAGATCATGGCATGATGGGCTACGCTTTTATTCTGCTATGAGGGGTGAAGCATCAAAGAGTTCTAAAAGAGCAATAGCCAAGGCAGAAGAGGGTTTAGTTAGGAGTAAGAATTTCAGAGCATATGAATAAAGAATTATTCTTACACTGGAGATGACTTATTTTGTCATGGGCATGCTACTAGGATAAAAATAAATAAGTAAATACATACATACATACATACATACATACATACATAAATAGAAAGATAGATATATAGATAGATGGATGGATGGATAGATAGATAGATAGATAGATAGATAGATAGATAGATAGATAGATAGATAGAGATAGAGAGATAAATAGAGAGATAAAGAGATAGATAGATAAGACAAGAGGAGAGAGAGTGGTAAGTGG
This sequence comes from Macroglossus sobrinus, assembly GCA_004027375.1. Taxonomy (NCBI): domain Eukaryota; kingdom Metazoa; phylum Chordata; class Mammalia; order Chiroptera; family Pteropodidae; genus Macroglossus; species Macroglossus sobrinus. The sequence goes on from PVKZ01000374.1 coordinate 870,779, forward strand.
CAATCCTACCCAGTTTGAGCAGTCAATTCAGAATATTGCTTTGAATTCATGAATTCTTTACATCAATTGAACAAAAATAATGAAGAAAAGCTTTTCTATTAAGGAAAATCCTACTTCAAAATACACTGGACTGTCATGAAAAATCTCAAGCCAGAATTCACAGTGGCCTTGAGGAAGCTCAGTGGCTTCATTGTATAGTGCCTACTCTCTCTGGAATGGCAATGAAATCAACAAACATGTGCCAATGCAAGGACTTTTACTAGACCCTGCAAAGGAAGAAGCTGCCTGTCACTCTAATAGAAGGCAGTTCAGCTAGTGTTCTCATGTTTGAAGGGTATTATCCAAAAACAAAACTTTTCCAGACTAGTCAAGAGCAGTCAAGCCACTATGACACAAATGTGTCACTATTGCTTCTTTGATATAAATAAACCATAGTGGTGAAAATGCCACAGTAGATATTTTACTTTGCTTCGTCTGGGGGCCCCTAATGATCTTAGACAAATTAAAAATACTTAGGGTGTTTTATCTGTAGGAATGAAGCACGGAACTGTAGCCAGTGGATTTAGTAGTTAGAGGAGAGACAAATTTGTCAAGAAATGTCCCTATATAAAGGATATATGTATACATAGGACATTTATATGTTCCAGATATATAAAGGACATTTAAAACTTGGATTTAATTAAGAACTATAAGTCTCTTCATTTCTGTGACAATTTTCTATTTGAATTTCTTTTTGCATTCAGATTGATGCCCTAGTTTAAAAATCACAGAGTTACAGAAGTCATTAACATGAAAAAAAAATTTCCCAAAGAAAATTTAGGACAACATGTCACAGTAGGATTTCAGGGGGTAAAAATCACCCCCACTGGCAGCCCAATTTACAATAGCCAAGATATGGAAGCAAACTAAATGCACATCAACAGATGATTGAATAAAGAAATTATGGTTTCTATATACAATGGAATATTACTCAGCCATTAAAAAAAAAACAAAAAACAAAAACAAAAAAACAAAAAATGAAATTCTACCATTTGCAACAACCTGGATGGATGTAGAGGTTATTATGCTGAGTAAAATAAGTCAAACAGAGAAAGATAAATACTATATGATTTCACTTATATGTGGAATCTAAGGAACAAAAAAGAACCCACTTCCTTTTTTATTCCATGATATTAGAGGATCTGTGGTTAAATCAAGTTGACTGTCACCCACATGACACATAATTTTTTTTTTAATGCCCTTGACGACCTGAATCACCATGGGGACCATTAAACTTGACCTGACTTATAGAGCCTTTATGAAAAAAATTATCATAGCTACATCCTCTTCTCTGCCTCTATTCCACCATAGCCATATAATTTGGGTGTATCTGAGGCTAAAGCTTAAAGCATAGTTCCCAGGAGTCTCTGAAGTTGGTCAAATTGGGACTGCCCCAGTCCCAAACTATGACTTGAGGACAAATTTTGGCTTTCTTAGATTTCTAGATAGTTCAGGTTCCAGAGTGCAGGCCAGGGCAGGCCAGCCCAGCATCCCAACACAAATGCTAGAAACTTGTGAAATGCTAACACCAGCTAGCTCTAATATGAAGGACGACTCAACTGTTCTTTGATGAGACTAGCTATCAAAAGTGATAGGAGAAAAAAAATCCTTACCATTGTGTAAGAGATATTACTTGTTCTAGACATTTTAGTCATTATTTATTAAGCCAATTTCTGCCTGATAGAGAAGTCTCCTTAGATGTGAGCTTCCGTGGTTAGTCATCATTCCAGGGCCCTAGGGTACAACTCACTGCTAAGTAGTCTGTGGGATTTAAGTTGTCACATTCTTTATGGAGTCAAGGTTACTATAATCATCACTACAGCAGCTCTGGGAGGACAACAGGGTAGAGGGGAATTTCACACATGCCATGTGTCGCTTACTCATCCTGCAAGATCTGGCTTGGACTTACTGCAATTGGGAAGAGAGGAGAGGAGATGTGTCTGGACGATACAAACTGGGACCCCAGATCCTGTGAGGATGGATTCTGAGCTATAATTGTTCACCATGACTCATGGGTTCAGCTTGATTTTATGGTACCAGCATTTCAGCACTCAGGAGTCACCTCCACACTAAGAGGAGTAAGAATTTGGTGCACCCATCCAAAAGATACCGAAGGTGTTTTCAACAGGAAACCAAATCAGATCATTTCTTCCAACCCCAGAGAAAGTGACTTACTTCACCATTTACTCATTAGGTAGAAATAACAAAATAGATCATTTTTATCTTAGAAAAAATGATTTCTTATTTATTACTGCTCTAATACAAAGTGATAAGAATTAAAATAATATCAGTATTGCATCTGTTATTAAACACCAGATGAATGTAAGTTCGTGGGACAGAATTTCTCCAGTTGTTTTAGCTTATGCTCCTTTTTGATATAAAATACCTCTCATCTCCTTGCGACTCCTGCCACACTGAAAAATCCTCCCAAGTCACATGACCCCACAGCAAGTCATTTCCCTTTTGTCTTGTTATCTTCATCAAACAATAAGGTTTTGTCAAGCTTTACTTCACTTATTTTTAATTTGACACATACATTTCTTTCTTCAAATTAGATATCATAAATAACATTTTTCAAACACAAATGTCTTTGGAGATTCCGAATCATTAACCCACAATCACCCTCCAGTGGCCCACCCTCCCAAACTTCCCTGGTTTTGAATTACAAGCCTAGAGGAAAAGACACATAGCAATTTAATTGGATTAGCACTCAGCAAAGGCCCAGTTGTTTCATTCTCTGCAGAAGGCTTTGCTTTCTACCTCATTGAATAAATGTATGCTATTATTTCAATCTTGCCTCAGGCTTTACCAGTGAAATTGCTCCCATTAGGATTGCCAATGCCCTTTCATTTGTCTTATCCAACTGGTACTCTCTATCATTTTTTAAGTCACATTTATAAAAGTATAATTTATTATACAGTAAAAGTCACCCTTTTTAGGTGAACAGTTATAGGAATTTTGAAAAATGCATGCAATCATGTAACTCTCACCACATCAAAATATAGAAAATGTCCATCACCCCAGACGTGTTCTTATGTCCCTTTGTACTCAGGTCACACTCCAGCCCCTGGTAACCTCTGATCTGCTTTCTGTCCCTATAGTTTTCCCTTTCCAGAAATGACACATTAATGGAAACATGCAATTTGTAGCCTTCAGTGTCTGTCACTAGCTTCATGCACTTGAAATTCATCCATGTTGTTAGATACATCAGTAGTTTTTTTCCTTTTAATTGCAAGTGGCATTCTATTATATAATGTACCATAATTTTTGTATTTATTCTCTAGCTGATAAATATTTGCAGCACTATTTCCAAGTTTTACTGATTACGAAGAAAGCCTCTATAGACATTCATGTACAGGTTTTTCTGTGAACACGTATTTTCATTTCTCTTGGATAAATACTAAGGAGCAGTATTACAGTATTATGTTTCACTATATCAGAAACTACCTAACTGTTTTCCAAAGTGGCTATGCCATTTTGCATTTTTACTAGAAGTAAATGAGAGTTACTGTTGCTCTATATGTTTGCCAGTATTTGCTATTGTCAGGTGTTTTTGTCTTTTTTTAGACATTTAATATATGTGTCAAGGTATTTAATTGTTGTTTTGAATTTCCTTAAAACTAATAATATTGAATATTTTATAATATACTTATTTTCCATCCGTAGCTCTTCTTTGGTAAAGTCTCCAAGATTTTTTTAAATGTGTTGTTTGTTTTATTATTATAGCATTGTGAAATTTCTGTATATATTCTTGATATTAATCTAATATTAGATGTATTGCAGATATTTTCTCCCAGTCTATAGCTTCCTACTCATTTTTTTTTAAGCAGGAGAAAAGAACTACATTTTTAAATTTTTCTTAAGTCCAGTGTATTAATTTTTCTTTTTATCGGTATGTGCAAAGAAAGAATTCTCAAATACAATGGAATTGCACATAAAATGAAGCCAGCAAGTCATACTTCTCAGAGACCATCTCTGATTTCTTTTCTAAGAGTAACACATTATCCTTTCTTCTGCCTAGTTGGATATGATGGGAAAAGAAGATTGGAATGGAACTAAAAGGGTTTTTTACCACTCAGATAGTTTACAGACATATTTAGAGGAAATGAAAAGCAAGGGCCACAGATCAGATATGCAAGATACTAGCATTGTTATTCTTTTGAATACAGGCAGGTGGCCACACAAGGGAAATGCTTATGAAAGAAGCACACCAAAGTCCAGTCAGATTCCTTCCACCTAGCATGAATGAGAGATGTTTTCAGTCTGCAAATAAGGAGATACTTGATACCTTGGTGTTCTCTTTGACACATTCATGTGAGGTTGCCTTTTCTTTTCAGAGAGTTTCTGTAATACGGGAAGATTTGACTTTTATTTGTTTGCTTAAACAATAAGCTTAAAATGAACAGGCTCTGTTCTTCTATAAAATACCCTGACTCTACCAAGAAGCTAATAAACGGCACAGAATCTCGTTATTGATCTTTGCAATCAGTGAGCTATACTTGTGCTCCCAGGCTATCAGCAGTTATGTTCACGCTTTTAGATAAACACTGGTGTGAAAGTTTGCTCACAGCTGCTCTTCTCTGTTCCTTCCATTTCTTCCACGGGAAACGACTCATGGTGAGCACTAGACTATCTCCTATCTGATAAACACATGATGTTTTCTTTCTTCACTCTGCTCACTGATGCCCTCTCAATTCTCTTCTGGTGCCGTGTCCCCTTCTTTATGACTCTGTCCCTCTGAAAGTCCTTCATCGATCAAGCCAAATACCTAATACTCCTAAGTAGTCATTTAAGATTTCTTTTTTCACCTTCCCAGACTCAAAGCACACAGCACTTTAATTTGTACAAATTTCCATTATTTTATGAAGCTGTGACTTTTAATTTGCACTTTAGAGTTTTATAAGTGTATCCTTTATTGAACAATGCTCAGAAGACAATCCCATCAAAAAATGACTTCTGACAGCACTATAATCAAGTGACAAACACCTGAAGCATTTCAGCGCATGAGAAGAGCCTCTTCCCCAGGGAGTACTCAGTCCTCCATAGCTTTTTCTTTGGAATGGTGACTGCGGGATACATGGATGTTGTAAATAATTGCAAAACAAAACAAAACAAAACACCCTTTGCTTGACCCCTGGGGCCAATGTCAAAGTCCCCAGAATTGCATTAAGGGCATGAATTTTGGGTAAAATGGCCTGATTTCCCCAGATTTGCTTCAGTCCTCATCTGAAAACTCATTTGGAAATTCTTAGAACCTTACTCATCTTCCATATGCCCTCTTTCTCTTCCTGGAGCGAGTGACAGAGATTAAATCAGAGAGTTCTATCTGAATTATTATCCTAGGCATTTGCCTTTTGGATTTGTCTTCTAACTCAGTTCAGTTATGAAAGTTTAAAAAAAAATTTTTTCCACAAGGGAGCATGAGCCCCTCTGTTCCTGGATCTCTCTAAAGAAAGACTGATAATATAAAAAAGAGAAATATTCTCTTTTCCCTTGCAAAATAACACTACATAGCATCAGGATCTTGAAAATTCAATGCCTCAAAAGCAAGGCGAAAAAGTGGTACCTGCTACAAGGGCAAAATAATAACATATAAATCAGCAGCATCCAATGCCATGTGGTAGCTGAGCAGACATGTTTGTGAGCATATGTGAGATACCTCCTGGTGATTTGCAGACCCTCGTGGTGAGCTATTAGAGATAAGAGGTTCCAAGTCAAGGTGAAGACAGTGAAGTCTGAGTGGTTACTGTTACTATGTCTTAACCAGTTTCCCTAGAACAACACAGAGCATGGCCAAGCTTACATGCTAAGCATATACTTTATGGGGGAGGGAAGGGAGTGTGCAATCCTGAGATGTAAGAATGAGGGAAAACTGAAAGTGAGGCACAGGAAGAGGAAAAGCAAATACAAGGCAATACATGACTAAGCTGGCCAGTTTCTCAAGAGAATGTGGGTGGTTCTTAGGTCACATGGGGTGAACTGCTGTATCGCAGCTCTGCTGGCTCTGCCCTCTCTCTTTTCTCTCTTGGTCAGTGTTAATCCTCCCACACTCCCAGGTTCTCTTGTTGAGCCCGCTGGGTAGCCTCTGGAGAAACCAGTGAGTTGAGTTGGGCCAGACCTGGGTGATGAATTGCTGTGACACCAACACCTCTGGGTGTATGGCAGCCTTGCCCCAAACCCTTAGGGGAAGTGGAGGCAGCTGTGAGTGAGGGGGTGAGGTGACAGGAGCTGTGGCTGTGGTTGCAGCCACAGGAATGGCAGGAGTTATGTCTGGGACATAGCTGGAAGCCAGGCGGACAACTGAGGCTGATGGGGTGGGTGAGGTCAACCAGACTAGGCGTGCATGTACTAGGGGTCCTGTACAGACACCGGCATGTCAATGTTTGAGAAGATGTGAGGAGGTGCTAGTTACATTTACAGTTTGTAGATTTTAAGTAACAATTCTTAGGAAATTATCATCAATTGGAATTAGCATCAAGTAGGAAATATTATGAACTAGTAGAATTTTAGCAGGGATAAATACACTCCTAGATGTGGATAAATAGAGGAGCTATTAGATATCATCTCCAGCAAAAAGAAAGAAAGAAAAAAAAAAAACTTCAAATGTAAGAGGTTAGGTGAATCACCCAAGCAACACTATTAAAGAATCCATAATCCTTCCTTCTCTCAAAGCAATGTTGTTTTTTTATTTGTTTGTTTTTTGTTAAAGAAGCTATATCTTTTAGGGATAGTCTGTATAATCTTAGAGTAATTTAGATAATTTTTCTCTTTAGCTCCTTTTTATACTTATAATTTTATAGTTTAATACTTTTATGATGATTAACTACATAGAGATTTATAGGCTTTTCAAAAGAAATATCTCAGGATGCTCAAAAAGTTATATTCATATGGAATGTTTAGACTGCAGGAATGTTAACAATTACGTTAGGGTTATGTTCCTGAGTCTAAAGAAGAATAAACTACCTCAGCTTAATTAAAATGAAAGCCACAAAAGCAAAAAAATAAACATATGCTTTCTTTCAGCCTAGTTGCATTTGATTAAGGGTTATATGAAAACCTTTCTCATCTTTGGCTTTTCTTCTGAGGTTCATGAAATGCTAAAGGGGAAAAAAAAGTATTGATTATAAGAGCTTTGAAACCAATTGTTTCCCTGTTTTTAAAGTGTAGAAAACACTAGAGCCTAAAAATCAACAATTTCAAGAAATATTTTAAGGTTGAGATTCCCTGGCTCACTTGCAACCCATGGCCTAGAAGTGAATGGCATTGCAACTTCTAGGAAATACTTTGGCTTTCTGGGTGGAAGAGAACTGACCAAAGTGTTTTTCTAGTGCTTGGTACTCATTAGCTGAATATTGCTGCCAAATGTTTGGACCTGTATTTTTCTAGGCACAAATAGTTGGTGAACTCTGTTTAAGTAAAATTCAGAAATTCATGTAAATTCAACAATTTTCTGGATATGGGCAAGATAACTTAGAGTTATATAATTTTGTTTCTTGAATGTATCTTAGAACTCATGAAGAGTTCTATAATGATTGTCTGGTGTATCATGAATAAATGTGAGACCTGAAGCATGGGCAAGAGATATAATATGAATGATGTAAGATCACTTTTTAAAATAAAGTGTGGGTAAGATAGACTCATAAACAAATATTCATTAGTAAAAGGTGGTAAGTGGATGTTATTCCAAGTGTCATGTGAACATAAGCACCACACAGTTTAGAAATAGAAGAAGCTTAGCCATCGTCGTAAACTGGGTACACTGGAGTTGAGATCCTGAGTGACTGTCCTTAGATCAGAAAGTCAGTTTTAGGCAGAATGCATCTTTTTAAACTCTAACTACTCATGTAATTTCTTCTTTATCTCTGCACTTTTAAGCACTAACAGTGAATAAGGTTTGTTCAATGAGTAAGTTAGATAAAAGGAGCTTGATTTTTGGGTGTTACTGGAGCTATATTGCCTGGGTTTGAATCAAGGCTCTGCCACGGACTGGTATGTAACCTTGGCAAATTGTGTAACTCACTGGGATTCAGTGTCCTGATCCGTAAGATAGAAAAAGTTCATGCCCACTTCACAGGTTCACTGTAAATATTAAATGAGTGACTTTTTGTAAAGTACTAGTGATGGGCACATAGTAAGCACTTAATAAATATCATTTTTAATTATTATTATTTAAATTATTTTAATAAACTTATAAGATATATTCAACAGTAGAATCCCTAATTTTTTTATCTGTATATCATCTGACCTTTCTATAATCTGACTTTTATCTGGTCTGATTAGGACCCTGGCAATGTAGCTGCTGCTTCAGAGCAGAAGATAAAGCATGTGTAGAAGGAGATGCTAAAGACTGTAAATGGGGACTGTATGAGGCCTCGCCATTCAGTTAGTTTCATTGGGTCAGTATGGATTGTGACACATTATCTTTCCAACTCCTTTAGTAAAATGCTCTAAGATTATGCTTTTTTAACAAATGAGATATCAATGCATAATCAAAGTTACAGGTGGGTAACTCTTTACTTGAATCTTTTTATCAGCATCATGTTGGAGAACTACGTCATTGTTTATTACACAATTGCCTAGGTTCCCCTGAATTAAACTTGATTGTCATAATAAGACACCTCAACTAGGGATATGTCAAAAGGCTTCATATTTTTCTTTGAGTTTATAATAGACCGTTTATGAAACTTCTTCAAGGCAACAAGCCCAATTGAGTCTCCTCAGAAAGTCCTCATCTTGTGAAAGCAAGTCTCCCACCTTCAAGGAAGGGTTTCAAAATGTTGAAGGTTGACTTTCAAGCCATTATGGTTTCTGGGTAGAAGAGAACTGACCAAAGTGTTTTTCTATACTTAGTACTCATTAGCTGAATACTGCTGCCAAACAAAATAATAACAAAAATTTTTAAAAATGTTTTTCATAATTGGCAAACACAAACAACAAAATGTAATATATCACATTTTGAGCAATGCTCATATAAATTTTTATTTTAATTTTTCTTATGTAAGCACATTCTAATTTTCTTTTGACAAGTTATTTTTCTATTATAGTCCACATTTCTCAGGGGAAATGTGAATGGTTCTTCTAAATACAACCTGTTATGATTTCATTCTTTTTCTACTAAACAAGATGGCAAAATTTTGAACATCATTCAAATTAAAATATTCTTTTATTTTCCTCGATCAAGCAACATTTTTACAGTCACTTGAAAGTTTTATTTTATTCCACTTTTCCATGAAACTATTGAAAGTTAATTTTAGAGACATTTTTAAATGTTTTTTGTAACTTCCATCTTAAGTTATTTTATAACTTACAAACATCTTTACTTTGGGAATACGTTTTGAAAAACAATAGTGTAGATGCTGGCAATAAAATGATTGTATTGTGTACAAGTCAAATTAAATGAATAACAATATTTCATAATATCCAGAATTAAGTCACTTTTGGTGTTAAAATTTGTAAGGCCCAACCTTGGAATTATTTTAGACATAAATATTTAGAGTCACTATTTTGGAAATGTAAAGAGTTCTCATTTTAGGATCTAGTAGCATATATCTAGTAGAGCATATAATATATATATTTAGTATTGATAGCATTGTGCCTGATTTGAGAATACTATGTGTCTATTTTGTCATCACTTAAGGAATCTAAACTTTTCCAGGGGGGCCGGAGGGGATGTATAGTTTGTTCCTAAGCACATGGTAGAAACATACACATTCTAAAAGTACACTAAAAAATATATGTGTTTATCTTATCAGGGTCTCATAGTTTATACTTTGTGTTTACTTATAGAGCACATATTATAGAAGTTGGTTTATCCATTATTTATCATCTGAATACCTATTAGCTGACATTTCTGATGTCATATTTATATTTATATTATCCATTGATTAATTCTAGAACTATCCATTGAGCAGACTTACTAAACTTCTGGAGCTTTTAGTCTAATGAGGGAGTTAAGAATTATTTATGTGATGTGAAAACATCAAGTGCTTTCTGAATCAAAATTTAAGAATAATTATTTTCATTACAATTATAGTGTTGAATTTTATTGCATATTAGCTTTTCATTTACTGCAATAATGTTAGTTGAGAGTTACTATTACTATTAATTGAAAATTAAATATTAAAGTTAAATATTAATTGAATTAAATGCCCTGAGTACATCCTTATGAAAGCCTATGAATTAGATGCTATATTCCCATTTTATAGATGGAGAAGCATTGATGTTCCACAGCCATACAGTTTTTCATACGCATTATTCATAATGCTAATTACTAATACATTCATATTAGGAATCTATTACTCAAACTATTTCTCTTCCAGACCATTTTATTTTAAAAGTGTGTTTAAGGCATATATTAATTATATGGTTTAGTAGTGCTAATGTCTTAACTTCTTACATTTGAAAGGACTTAATTAAGCAAACTTAAAAGCACTGAAGCTACAGTAGTACAAGATGATAATCCTAGGAGCAGTGTACATGATGCCACTTAATTAATTTGAATGACCAGTTTCTGTAATATTTAAGCTTTGTTGGACCTTCAGAAACAAAGGGGACAATGACCTCTCCATGAAAAGAATGCTGTGGATAAGCTGATTAGTTGCTTATCAGCCCTGCTATTGTAGCTGCGCCAACCAGACATGTTCCCATTAGCTGGACATGATCTGCAGTGGTAGCTATACTCAGGCAGGGATGATAAAGATAAAATTATAACTTCATTTTCCAGGGATAACTTATCCTTTGTTCTTTCAAAATAGCCATTTTAAGACCACATATGAGGAAAATCTAATTCCAAAAATGTTCCAGCTTATACAGTAGTACTTCTAATACTTTGTAACAGCTGGATAAGCAAGATCTTATAAATATTAAACTTATTAAACTCTGTTAGCATGAGAAGAAAACAATTTTTCCGAAGAAGTAAGAACAGGTTTTAAAAAATATTAAACCTCAGCATCACACTTGAATTCGGACTAATGATTAATGATAGTTTCATTTTGCCTGAAATAATTCCCAACTTAGATTTGGAAAATGGGTTGCAATAATTAAAGATTGACTAAATGTATAACCAGAAAACAGCAATAGTGTTGATAATACATCCTAACACTCATTGAACAGTTAGTATGTGCTAGATAAACATTGTGATATATAAACTTTGCAGGAATTATTTCTTTTAATCTGTAGCCCTGTTAGATGCTCTGATTACTTCCAATTTAGAGATGAGAAAATTGAAATCCAGCTTCACGGTTTTGCTTCTATTCAGTTCTTGTTAGACATACAGGTGTGTGTGTGTGTGTGTGTGTGTGTGTGTGTGTGTGTGTGTGTGTGTGTGTTTTAAGCATCAATAACATGGCAGAGCGTAGTGGAAAGAGTCACACTTTGGGAGTCAAAAGAGCAAGCTAGACTCCACGCTTCCTAAAGATTTTGTCTTCATTACTATACTGTGCCCAATACTTATCCTAAACACAATAAATATTTAATAAACCTTTCTGGAATGAATGAATAAATTAATGAATGGCTGCTAACTCCATATGATCTTGAAGAAATTGTTTAAACACTTTAGGCTCCACTACTTTTAAATTCCTTTTCTATTTTGTATCTCCCTCTTTCCAAAAATGATTTCAGGCATACAACTACATACAACCTCTAAAATAAGGATAAATGTCAAAAGCTATGTACTTTAAAACAGAAAAAATAAACCCCAAATCAAGGATAAGAATAACTGCTTTATTTGAGCATGAAATTTAGACTGAATGTTGCCACAGAAACGAAGCATCTGCTTGCAACCACCCCACCTACCATCTCTTCTTCTGCCACATTTGGCCAGAGCAATCTGCTCCTGTAAGGAGTCTTGAAGAAAATAAAGAAAGCCCAAAATATTAGCTTTGCTGTCTAATCATTTTTAATCATTAAACCATTGTAGTTCTAGACTAACACATTAGGTCCGTTTTAGAGCCTACGATCAAAAATCCAAACAACAGGAAAAAACCTGGGATAGAAAAAAAGGCTTCTTTCTTTAGTGAAATCTGAAATACTCTGTTGAATGAAGGAATTAGAATAGCTAGAATAGTAAGCAAGAGGTCTAAAGGGCAGCTTTAAAAGATCAGAAAGAATCAAGTCACAGCCAACCATGAGTACCAACACAGCAGCACAAAGTAGCCCTGCCCCACTCTCATAGAATGGTTACTAGAAACGAGAGACCCTGAGAGAAGGACTAGAAAAATGTTCTGCCACCATCACACAAACCCCGCTGAACATGATCACCAACTGCTCTAGAGAGGCTGTTTGCTTTGGGTTCTAACATAGCTTTTTGATAAGAAAAGAATCTGAGAGTAATGGTGAGAAAGGTAAATAATTAACCATGTTACTTGACAAACAGCAGTAATGTGAGAAAACAGGTTTTGCCTAAAAAATAGCATTAGCACCAGCAATGCTCCATCCTGAATTTTTCTTAATCCTTTGGACATCAGCTTTTTCACTTTTACTGCAGAAGCCACTCCCTTTCTTAAATTGGACTAAGTTATGTTTCAAAGATCAAAAAGAGGCTTTTTCCAACACACTAAAGATCTATTTCTTCAGTATTTATGATGATGTTTGTTCAGCTGCTTCCTCCCCCAACTGTTTTCTGTTTGCAGGCTCAAAATCAGATATTGGGTAATTCAAAAAGCAATTCAGCAAAAATGTACTTTATCAACTCATAGCCTCTCATATTTGTTCTGGATTTCCTGCCTCTATAAGGTTATGCTGTAGATTAATTAACTGGGCAGTTTCCAGTAGCTTACTGGATCATCCTCTAAACTGTGGTCTGAGAGTATCTAGATGGCCAATCAGAATGTGAATTCTCTCACTATTTTCTAAGCACTTTTCAACTTGCTGGATCTGGGTTAATAATAGTAACCCCGGAAATAGAAATAAGGAAAAAATGGGAAGAAGTGGTGAAAAGAATATAACTTGACTTGAAAAATTACCAATATAAATGTATAATCAATTACAACTGTGCCTCTTAAAATTATATCATACACAAAGTTAGAACCCTTAGGGAAATTATAGTGGAAATTACTGAATTAAAAGGAATAGAATATAGGACTGTTAGCTATACTTCCCATCTCCTTCTCAGTTCAATTCAGTAAAGTAATTTTAACTGAAGAAACAAATCTCAAAATCAAATTATTTATTTTGATCTCCCTAGCAATATATCTTTGGTACCACTCAAAAAGTTGAGTGCTGAAATGAGTACATATGGATTATACAGAGGAGAGGGATAGAGTTAATAATCAATCAAAAAATACCTGTGATTTTTCTCTACCTTTTGATAAGTGGAATGTTCAACCTGCCTCAATTAACTTTCAAAGTGGGGTAGCAGAGAGTGAGGGAGGCGAGTGGGGTGGCAGGTAGTGTAAGGATGGCAATGGAATAATGATTACCTTCTCTTTCACTTTTTCTGTCTTTCCTTAATTTTTCCATGTTCTGTTTGATATTCATGTGTGTGATTATCTTAATAATACTGAACTATTCCTAAACAAAATTAGAACCCGTCAAGATTACAATAGTTGGAATGAGAAACAAAATTAAGTTTTATTCCAATGCTAGTGGAGTCCTGCATTAACATTCAAAAAAAAAAAAAAAGCCAGTTACATTATACAAGACTGAGACAAATGGCTTTAAGCAGAGCTTTATTTAGCAACCATATTACATTGTTCATGACATAGAGTTTAGAGACTAGTATTTTATTATTAGGCCACATAAATAGAGGGCTAGTAGTAGGAATGAAGATGATAATTTCATCCTTCTTTGCAGGGTTGAGAGAAAACAGAGCTATCTACACAGTTTAAGAGGAAAAAGAAGAATCAAAGGATAGGTTTTTAAAAATATTACAAATTGGGAACAAGTTTGGAGAACTAAACATACTTAGTTCAAAAGTATGTGTATAGCATATATGGAGGATGGATTAAATTTGTTCCGTTGTCCCACAGCAATAACACCAATGGCAAATGCTGGAAAAGCAGATTCCACTTACACAAGAAGTGCTTGACAACAGAGTAGGATGCTTGGGAGCCTAGTGACCTCTTATCACTAGAGCTGGTTCATTCGGTAAAGGCTGAATAGTGTTTGTCAGGATTGCTAAGGAGAGCTCAACCACAAGGTAGCACTTAAATCAACTGATCTGCAAAGTTCTTTCTCATCTTGAGAATCTATCATGCAATAAAAGAAATGGAAGTTGAAAGTCAATGTGGAGACAAGATATATTTAATATGAAATTGATGTACTATGCAAATGTGTCCACTTCTTGGGCCAAGTAGGATCTGATCTTGCCATGACTGTGGGCAGACAATCATTTCATGCCTTCCTAAGATGCTATTGAGGTTCAGCTACAATTTGGTGCTGAGCTACTATCAGGGAAGCTCTATCTTTTTTCCCTTTTGTTGTGTTGTTGGAGAGGAATGGAATGATTGTGCCCCTTACTGGAGGCCATTTTAAGCCCTAGATGAGGATGGTGGTGATTTTAGTGGATGCTGCAATCCTTCATATCTCCCCTTCAGGACCAAGATGCTCACCTACCCAGCCCCCAAGAGTGTGTACTGCCAAAGGTTCACAACTAAGTCTCTCTCTAAGAATGTCTTCCCCCAATGCTACGTCCCTTTCGTATAGTCGTCTGCATGCAGTGAGTGGATGCAGGAACACAAAGGCCCAGCTCCTTGTCTTCATTTGGGAGAACCTGGAAGTGTTACCTAAGTCTCATAGCATCCTCTGTCCTCTTCATCTGAGTGCACTATCTCTCTTCGTTAAATTTTCTCTGTCCCACTCCCTTTCAGATATTATAACCAAGGGTGCTCCCCAATAAACCTCCTTCAGTAAATTTCTTTTTCATCATGTTTCAAAAGAACCAACCTAAGACCATATCGATAATGATGACGATGACTATGATGATGATGATGATGACAGTGACGGGGGATAAAGGCTATAGTAGTAGCAGTGAAGGAGGAAAAAAACTGCATTTCATTTTTATCGTTCTTTATACTAGCAATTGAAAAAATTCATTTGATCTTCATTAACAACTTGTGAGTGGGCAGAGGCCTGATGACTTCCAATCTACAAATCAGGGAACTGAGAAACATGAAGTCAGTGTTTTTCTCATGATCACATGGTCAGGGATAATTTTACAGTAAATATTATCTTCTGGTTCTTGTTTTAGTATTATTTTACCTAATTACAATGCCTGGTACAGCACAGAACTCAGAAAAATATTGGTTGGGTAAGTCAGTTTGATTTTATTGGTCTTCATCCTTCTTTTCCCTCCACTGATTCTGAAAATCCAGGGGTAGAAAGGAAAAACAGTATGTTAATGTTTCTAATTTTGCAAAATAATGACAATTTCAAATATTCTGAATTTTCAATAAATTTGCTTATATTCATCAGCTGATTGACCAACTTTTGTTTGGAAAAAATGACTTGGGTATGAATAATGCACAGGACTAAGAAAAAGAAAATATTCAAAAGAATAGGACTCAAGAAAGATTTCCATGACGTGCTGACACACTGCTGTAGTCCAGGATTTATGTTTACCATAGACTGGTTTAACTTGAATAACAGGTATTAATGGTCAATGAGTGCACATACCTCAGCTTGATGAGTATACCTAATGGGTCACTCTGAGTAAAACATATTTCCACTAAGTCCTAAACATAATAAAAAACTTTAGAAAACTGCCCTCCCACCTCCAGTTCTAAAGGCATATGAGCTCTAAGAAATATTGTTATGATGTAAATGCCTTGATGTGGCAAATGCATTTAAAAGAATTTGAGTTGACTTTGATAAAGTGTCACTGATTAAAATATTGCTGACTAAAATGTCTCTCCCCAACTTTGATTTTCCTTGAATGAGGTTCTTGTTTGGCTTGTTAGCCTTGGACTGTGATGTTGTCAGCCTGGCTAGTTTAATTAACTGCAGAAAGACTCTGTGGTCACCGGGATGCCTCACTTTGTAGGAGTTTCAGGTGAAGATTTTCTTCTGTAGCAGAGAGAGGAAATCTTGAGTGAGCAAGGTCATTGCACTGAGAGAAAATCAAAACCACTATTTCTCTTTCTTCACAGTAGGTCTAGTCCCAGTGTAAAGAACAGCTAGAAACAGAAATTGTTTCATTCATTTCAGGAGCAACTCCATAGTTTGATTTTCAAGTGAGGACTATTGCTGGTAAAATAATTTAGCATCTAAATTCTGATAAGGCTTTCTCCCTTTTTAACGGTCTTGTGAAAAATGTAATACTTCATTCTAAAATGCAAAAGGTATAATAGATTGATCAAAATAATTTATCCAAGAAAAATGGCCAGAAAAAAACATTGGAAACGTCACTATTCCTTTAGAGTCGAGTTTTAGTAATCTGATCCAAACAGAGCCAACAGGAGTCTCTACATTTACAGGTGATTAATTAAAACAGTGCTTATGTAAGAAATTTAGTATAGGAGAAAGACTGTGTGATTCTCTGACCTTGGAAGTCATGATTTTTCAAAGTTTAATTTCTCATCTGTCAAATGAAAATAATTCCTACTTGGCAGGAGTATCATGATTTAATATTTATAAAATCTGCAGCATAGTACCTGGCACAAATAAATTATATTGACTATTACTATGCTTTGCAATCCTAAATAATTTTTAATACAGTAAAAAAAAAAAAGAAGAAGAAAATGAACAAATAAAAAAATGTTCTTTATGTGCCTAAGGATTCTCTGTAGTTTTAGGCACCTTTGAAAGCTGCACTAAGTGCTTTTGATTACTGGTGATCTGAAGCTGCTACCGTGATTGATCTATATATAAGCAGAGAATGGTGTAAAATTTTGGGAGTATGAATTAAGAAGCAATGTCTGCCCATTTAAAGATACAATGAAATAATACATGCTTCCTCTTAGAAATCGATGGCTAAAGAGAACAGAGAAGCCCGCTCATGGATCTCAGAAACCACAGCTGGGCATCGAACTGCCTACGGCCCATATTGGGGGAGGACGTGCACTGAAGTAAGAGTATAGGTGTAGAGAATGTTGCTGTGGAAAATTCTTCTTGACAAAGCCATCAATCTGGAGGAGGAGGGTCTTTTCAATATATCAAATTTATATCTTTTTGTTGTTGTTCCTTCAACTTAATCGTGAGAGATTCGGTCTAAATCCAGTTACAGAAACTTCTAGTCAATTCAGTAGAAAAAATTCCAAGTAAACATTTTGTTTGATAGTCTCTACAAATTTTCTGGGAATTCACTCATTCATGAACTCAGCTTGGTAGGGCTGTCTGTGCTTTAATTCTTTACAGACCCAACTCTGGATATAGAGCCAATTTTTCCTCGCAAAGAATGCTAACTGTAATGCCATATCTTCTATGGGTGAATTGTGTCCCCAAAAAGATGTATTGAAGACTTAAATCCCAGAAACTGTGAATGTGACCTTATTGGAAAATAGGGCCCTTGCAGATGTAATCAAGTTAGAAATGAGGTCATAATGAATGAGAGTGGGCTCTAATCCAATGACTAGTATCATTATAAAAAAATTAATTTGGACAGACACACAGAGGAAGATGGTATGTGAAGATGGAGGCGGAGACTGGAACCATACTGCCATAAGCCAAGGAACACCAAGAATTTCTGGCAAACACGGAAGGTAGGAAGAGGCAAGCAAGGATGCCCCTGGAGGCTTCAGAGAGAGCATGACTCTGCCAACATTTTGACTTCAGACTTCCACCCTCCAGAGCCCTGAGACAGTGCATTTCTGTTGTTAGTCACCCAGTTTGTGGTGTGTTGTTATAGTAAATGAATACGATAACCATTTTGATGTGAAAAATGAGGCTCATAAAGGTTAAACCAATTGTTAAGGTCATCTAACTAACAAGAGTTACCCCCTACCTCATATATGGTATAGGCCGTAGACTGTGCAGCTTAAGGTTATTCCTCTTCAGTAGCTGAGCAAATTTTTGAGATCCAATCTGCTGAATTCTCTACTTGGCTTTTATATCAAACTACAGACTGACACATTCAATTAAAACTTTAATCCATAAATATGTGACCCTGAAAAAGGTCAAATAAAAATTACACATGCCCATATTCATTCTGTTTTCCTACCCTCTTACTATAGTTTATGAATAACATTTTTTTTTTCAGTGTCATGTGAATTGAAAAAGTCACATAAAACAGATCCCCCACATCCTCACTGAAAATACCCTTATATTCATTGAAGCTACCCCTGGAAAACATATAAGTAAAACACAAGTCTTTCTTTGACTTTTTTATAGTCAGTTTACTATTGCTATTTTTAAATAACTACTTTCTTATGGAAAATATGTCAGTTCATTGAAGAATATACAGTTAAGAATTAAGTAAATTCATATAAAACTCAATCAATTATTATTAAATATGTTTAATGTTTAGTGTAAAGCCTTACTGCTTTGCTTCCATGACTATCCAAAATTTTTCTTACAAAAATGTAATTGTGTTAGCACACATTTTTATGGGTTTATTGTTGTCACTGTTTATTTAAATATAATATGAACGTCTTTTATGCCACAGATAGGAAAATTCTATGTTGAAAAGTCAAATAGGATTTTTACTTCTGGACTTCTTAGAGCTTTCAAAATACTCAAGAACACTGTGAAACTCTAAGAGAGGAACATGGTTTGCAGGGTTTCTATATATATATATATGCATTTTTAATTTTTTTTTACTCGTGGTGCCCTTTTTGAATAGCCACTCGTTGAACACATTTAGAAAATATAATTCTACATAATTACTTTTAAACATGGAGTGTCTCCCATGGTGTGGAGGTCTCATAATCTGTTTTGAGCAGTTTCCTGTTACAGAAATCAAGTAATCGTTATCTTAATGTACTCCTTGCACATTTTATAAAATTCCCATCCGATTTCTGAAAGAAAATATCCTAGTTCAATGATTCTAAGATGCATACTTTCTACAATTTAACATCCCAGGAAATTATACATTTCCCAGCGAGGCAGCAGTTGTAACACCCTTGTCACCAAATTCAAGAAAATACTGAAAGAGAAATACAAAGAATACAGAAGCTCATGCTTGTGGAAATGGAGCATGACCAGGGACTCTATTTTTAACACTTTTCTAAGTGATTCTTGATACATGCCAAACTTTGAAGACTACAGATGATGATATTGGGTAGGGAGAGATAGGGGGTGCATAACAATGACCCTGAATTTTAGCGTCATTCAGAAGCCTTGAATACTGAATATGAAGAATTTTCTTTATTTCTTTTTTTTGTATGCACAGAGTGATAAATAATAACATTTAAATATAAATGCACTTAAAAGAGCCCTTTCAACAAATAATAAAAATTCCAACTTAGAACTTTTTGTCAGAAATTCTTTAGCAAGATTTTTTTTTTTTGGTGGAACATAAAATATTGATATGTCTTGTGATTTATAGGTCCTTCATTTTGTTGGCACCTTTTTTGACACCTAATGCTGCCACCTTACATAAACAAGGTATTCAACAAATGTCTGATAATCATAATAAAAGCAAGCAAAACATATAGCCCTATGAAAATATGTTTTCATTAAAATATATTTTGCCTAAGTTAATGTGTTCCAGAGCTTTCTTCCCAAAACATAAATATGGTTTCATCTTTGATCCTTGAAAAGCCTATGGTGGATTCTTATTTCCTGAAAGATGAAGTCCAAAGTCCTTACTTAACATGCAGAACAAGGTATTTCATAATCTGTCACATGTCCTCCTTTTCAATCTATTTCCACTCATGTCCGCTCCAGCCTTGGGTTCCTTGAGCTTGTCTCTGTCCCCATGTCTCTGTGCTGTCACAGGTGCTGCTTCCTCAGCCTGGAAGTCCTGTCCCTGATTTCCTAGGCTGGTGAACCCCTCCCTCCTCATCCTTTTGCCCCAGCTCACAAAGCTCCAAGACTAGACGTTTTTCTCTTATCACTTCCTGTGTATAATTGAACTAAAGAGAAATTCACGTTGTAAGATAACTACTTCTTCACTTGTATTTTCCCCACTCAGAATGTGAGCTGTAGTTTTGTCATTTGACACCGGATGAGGTTCTGGGGAGGTTGTATAGGTTAAAGGAATGTTTGTTGGGTTGAATTGAGGGATGGCCATAGAGAAAGATACACTGCAACTTCCCCAGCCTGCTTCTTCATTCACTTGTTCATTCATTATACTGTCTCTGCATGCCAGGTGCTATTCTAAGCAATGGAAATATGGGTGAAAAACAGACAGAAATGATTCCTGCTTTCATAAAGTTTATAGTCCAGCAAGACAGACAGAGTTTAAATGATTAAGTGCTCACATAAATATAACTATACAGTTCTATAGTCTGGATATAACTGGGCATCCCATGGCCCTGTCACTGAGTAGTGTCACTTTCAAAGTCCAGCTGTAGAAGCCTTGAAGAAGGTGACTTGCTCCTGACATGAGTCATGACTGATGACCCCTGGCTGATATCTGTATCCATTTCCCCACAATAATAGAATGCGGATTTCTCTGAGGCCACAATGTGTGCAGCTGAAAGATGGCATTTTCAAGCTTCAGCTGTAACTAGGAATGGACGATGGGATAACAACAGAAGTGCTGGGTAGGAGTTGTGGAAAAGCTCTTTGAAACCAGCTTATAATGTTATATGTCAATTATATCTCAATTTTTTTTTTTAAACTAACTCTAGTGGAAAATATGACCCTTTGCCTTTGTTCTCTTCTTCTTGCCTGGAACATGGATATGATAGCTGGAGCACAAGCAGTCATTCTGTAATATGAAGATGCCTTGAGACAAGAAGCCATTTTCTAAAGATGACAGAACAGAAAGAAGGAGCTAAAATTCTGATGTACATGGGGTCAGTTTTCTACTACCACTCAACTCCTTGTCTCTTGCTTCTTAAAGTGAGAAAAAGGTGTACCTCTCTGTCTTGTTTAAGTACTGTGATTTGGGTTTTCTTGTATGTGCAGCCAATCCTAGTCCTAATGGTATTGTGATAAGACTATTTCTCATGTCTTACCAAAAGTTGGCAGTAATTTGAGGATGATTTTACAATTGTTGAATTTAAAACTTTTTAATGTATTATCTCATTTGATCCTCATAAAAAAAATCATGTTAGAAAATCAGGGGATACATTAATTTCACCCAATTTATAAAAGAAAATCCACCAAGCCTCTTCACATATCTTAGTCTTGGCTCGTGTTATTCCCCTGGTTAATAGACTTTTTTCTATGTCTTTCCCTTATCAAGTCCTCCATATCCTTCAAGATATACTTTAGGTATCAGCTCTTAGAATAGTTTTTTTTTTTTAATCCATCCACATGCCAATAGTAAATTTGGTTGTGAAAAGGTTTAGTTCTGCTAATTTAAACCAACAAGGACTGTTTACAAAGTTAATCTTCTTCCTTTGATGTAGAAAATATCCAAAAGAATAACATTCTCCCTAACTATCAGTTCAGGGTAACCAGCTGGCAATTATGACCTCTAAGTCTTACTTTTGAAAACATAGAAAATGAATTTTGATTTCAACAGACTTACCATTCTTGATTATAATTACCATTCTCGATTATAGTCCTAATGTGATAAAATGGAGCTCCCATTTAATATTCCACAAGGGCACAGAATTTATTTTCCCTAGCTTTATATGCTGTGAGCATTTACTATGTCCAGTGTTTTGTTTGTTTTTTGTTTTTTGTTTTGGTTTTTGGTTTTTCATCCATTTTTCTCATTTGATATCAAACAACTGTACCCTAAATTATGCACCACATCGTACTTAGACCTTTAGACCCTTAGACCTTACGTTATTTAGACCTTTTTGTATTATTTATTCATTTTCATGAGTAAATCTCATTGAACTAATCAGAAGTATTTCTAAAGGGCAATGGCTGACCTGTCTAATTTCCCTTTCGCTGAGCTTTGAGCGTTTGGCTGCTAAGAGCTTTGGCATTTGCCTCTTCAGAATTCCCAGAGGCTGCCAAGTTTCACCTTGTGTCTCATAATTTGTTTCAGTGGCTCAGGTGAAACCAGCAACATTTGTTTTAAAACGCTTCTTGCCAGGCATTGTTTGAGGAGGCGGATGTGTTTCATTACTAATTCAATAACACCGTGACCACGGAACCTGAAGGTTTTACTGTGGCAGGCGAGCATTTGTGGCACAGCGCCTAGAGGCACCTGGAGTCACTCTTTCTGTAGGAAACCATGGTTAAGTGGGAAAGGTCACTTGAGATACACTCTGTTAATTTGGTCAGAGTGCCTCTCAGGGAACAAAGCACGGCCCCTTATAGGCAAGTGAAAGCAACCAGGCTTCTCTTTCCAGCTTGCCTTTTAAGCTTATCATTATGAAGTATAAACAATCAAATTCCTTGCAAGCAAGTGTAGCTTTCTTCTGTATTGCTTGCAGACTCTCTCACACCACAGGCATAATAAAAGCCCAGTATGCTTTCCTTAAACAGGGAGCAAACAAAATGTATTTGTGTTTGGGGTTACGAGGCCTGGAGGGATGGGGTGGATGGTTGATTGTAGGCTAACATTGCAATTTTCCCGTACCTGGTACAGATACACATTAATGCACATTTTTAAATAAAATTGCTCTTATAAGCTACTGCAATTATGGGCACTGACAAACCCAGAGCTTGATAAATCTGAAATATTTAAAACAATATCATTATTAGCCTAATATCATTATTAGGCCAGACCAAACTTTCTTTCTGTACCTCCTGCCACATTCCTTCTATTCTTCTTAAGCTAGAGAGGCTACAGAACTTCTAGTGGCTTCTGGTAACTACTAATTGCATTTTCTCCTATGGTACACATGTGGTATTTTTGTGCTAATAGATTGCACTTTATATTCAGTTTTAAAAAGTTTTATGTTGCTGACATTTATATTCTTATCATTTGCCCTTTGGTAAGGTTTGTTCTGTAATCATTTTCTTATTTTTAATTGATTCAATAAGTGGATTTCCATAAAGACGTCATACTGCTGGGTTTGTTATGGGTCCGGGTACCTCTGATTTATCAAGGTCATTCTGGACGTTTACCAAGGTCAGACTGCCTCAGAGGCTATGAAGGCATCCAATTAAGAGCTTGTGGCTCAGCTTGCATCCTGGCATATATTTCTGAAAGGATGGAATCTTAAAAATAAATCCAATTGGCTGAGATATTCCAGTCCTCTTTCTAATCCTGTCCAAGGCAGTTTTCACACTTCCCATTTTGGTCCCATTTAACAGACACTGCTCATGTCATTGCTTAATATAACTAATTATTATAGACTTAGGAACAACCTTGAGTGTATTCTACTTGTTCTTAGAAATTAGAAAATTCAGTCTAATCTTTATAACAGTCTGTGCTACCCCATTAAGCAAACCATGCTCAAAATTTGTCCTTTAAGTCATACAAAGAGCTTCTTTGTTATACCAGGGACTGGATCCCTTGGCAGATTGTCACCCAGCTGTGGAAGCTGTAGGGAACGGTGTGATTACAGGAGAACACGCTTCAGGCAACAGTGAACTTGTTGAATTTTTTCAGCAGTGAAAGAACCAGATTAAGAAGGATTTCATCATGGGAATCAAAGGATAACTGGCTTAATATCAGGGTACAGGAAAGCAAAAAATATAGAGAAACATTAACTTCTTTCAAGAAAATATAAAATGTTTCCAGTACTCTCTACCAAAGTAGTCTCTTAATAATATTAGTAATAATAACAATAATAATCACCTTAATTCATCCATAACTTAAGTTGTTATGTTTTAACTTTGATAAACATCAAAGTAATTTTCATCAAGTGATTTTACCAAAAATCTGTATTTGCTCTGAACACTGTATTTTATTTTCACTTTATTTCCTTTTACTGACTTTTCATCTTGAAAGCAAAAAATTTTAAACAATAGTAAAATGAACTGAAATATCCTTCAATGAAGATTCACCAGGTGTTAGTATTTTGCCACATTTGTGCTAGCCCTCAACAGATGATAGGTGATAGATAAATAGATAGATAGAAAGATAGATGATAGATGATAGATAAATTATACCATACTCACATACAATACAAATATATTACTATACCTTATTTTTTCTGCTGAATCATTTGACACTTCAACATTTCCTAAGCACAAGGACATACATTTTTTAAATTTATTTATTTTAATTACTTTCAAATATATAGTACATTGGTTAGACATCTATATAAGTAAAACAATCCCCCCAATTACTCCCTTCCTCTCCTGATCCTCCACCTTGCCAACGTATTAATGCTAACTGCATTCCCTATGATATGCCCATTCCCTATGATATCCCCATCCCTGTGACCATCTATCAACTACTAATCTGTACTTCTTTAACCCTTCACCCCATTCTCCCAGCCCCCTAAACCCCCTTCTTTCTGTCTATCACCAAATTGTCCACTATATTTGTGAGTCTATTTTTGATTAGTTTGTTATTTTTATTCCTTAGATTCCGCATATAAGTGAAATCATATAGTGTTTATTTTTCTCTGACTTAAATACTTTCTAAGTCTATCAAAACAATATCTTTTCCAATCTCCTTCTGTGTATGTCTCTTAATCTGAAGTGAGTCTTTTGTATATTTTCTTCTTAAAGAAGTCCCTCCAACATTTCCTGTAATACTGGCTTGGTGGTGACAAATTCTTTTAGCTTATTTTTGTCTGGGAAGCTCTTTATCTGTCCTTCGACTCTAAATGCTAGCTTAGCTGGATAAAGTATCCTTAGTTGTAGATCCTGGGTCTTTGTACTGTCGAATATTTTTTGCCAAGTTTTTCTGCCCTGCATAATTTCTTTTGAGAAATCAGCTGCCAGTCTTATGGGTGTTCCCTTATAAGTAATGATCTGTTTTTCTCTTGCTGCTTTTAATATTCTTTCTTTGTATTTAACCTTTGGCATTTTAATTATACTGTGTCTTGGTATGGGACTCTTTAGATCCCTGGTTTTTAGAATTCTCTGAGCTTCCTGGGGTTTTATGTCTATTTCTTTCACCAGGTTAGGCACATTTTTCATCATTTTTTCTTCAAATAGCTGTTCAACATCTTGATTTTCTTTAATTATGCTAATCAGATGGATATTTGGACCTTTAATAGTGTCCCATATGCTCATTAAGTTAATTTTATAGTCTTGGCATCTTATATCTTGCCATTCTGCTTGCATGTCCTTGGCTTTCCTGTCCTCTAGATAGGGCACTTGATCCTTTTCTTTATTCACTCTGTTTATTCCTTTGTTTATTCCATTTAATATACTTCTCATCTCAAATAATGTGTTCTTCATTTCAGACTAGTTCCCTTTTATAATTTCCATTTCAATTTTTACTTTTTTTTTATATCTTTGTTGAAGTTCTCATTGAATTTATCTACACTTCCCAAAAGTTTACTGAGCATCTTTATAACCAGTGTTTTGAACTCTGCATCTGCTAGATTACTTAACTTCATTATATCTGGATCTCTGTTCTGTTCTCTCAGATGGCTTCTGCTTCTTTGTCTTCCCATTTTGGCTGCCTTTCCGTGTCTGTTTCTGTGTACTAAGCAAAGCTCCTAAGTCTCCTAGTCTCATTAGTATAGATTTGTGAAGTAGGTGTCCAGTGGCACAGTCTTTAAGAGGGGTTCAACTGCAGGCTAAACTTAGCCCAAACCTCTACCCCTCTGGAACCACCTGTTAAGATTCAGCAAGCAATCCGCAGATGCTGTGCTTATAGTTGCCTCAAAAGGCCACACCAGAAACCAAGGCCAGCTGCCTCCAATGTGAGTCTAGTTGTTGCTCAGCAAGGAGTACCTGCCTTGCTGAGGATATACCTGGGTGTGGCTTGGGCAGGGCTGCGAGTTGGAGAGGCGGGGTTTCGGGGAATTCTTTGGGCATAGCTACCTCTGTTATCTAGTTTGATGATCTCACAGCTATGGCGGCACTGTGCCTGGCACACTGGCATGGGGAAAGGCTCAACAGGGAACAATGGATACTGTCAGCACTTCTGCACAGAGTAAGTCTGTGATGTGATTTTTAAACCTTAAGCTTGGCTTAGAAAATTGTTCATCTATTATGGAGGTAATATATACTTTCATACTAAAAAGAATTTCTGATTGTTGATATTTACCCACATTCTGGATAATAATAACCAGAACAATTAGCAGTGTAAATTATTGGTTTCTCTTATATGTCAATGAATGTTTTATTAACTTTTAATCATGTAACAAATTTGTTATTTTTAAATATATAAAAATATTGAAAATACTTTTTATGACCATTTTGCTTAAAATTCCACAGTAAGACAACAACCTCAATCAAGAAAACGGGCAAAAAGCTATGCACAGGAATTCTATAGAAGCAATAACCCAAAAGATCATTGGACATAAAGCGATGTTCAATTTCTTTGGTAATTAGAGAAATGCAAATCAAGGCAATAATGAACGATTACTTTACACCTATTGTATTGACAGAAATTTGAAAACAATATGATACCAAGTATCTCTACCATAGCTGCTGGGACCAAGGATGGGAACCTGACATAGAGCAGTTCAGGGACAAAGTTGCTGGCATCTTATGAGATATCTCATGTGGCTCAGAAAGATGAGCTGAAAAAAATTATATTTGTTTCTTGGGAATCTGTATTCAGCAATTTTTTTAAAATTATCAAGTTAGGAGGGAGAATAAGAGTTAGACACATGAGATAGAGCAGAGCCAGAAGGCCTCAATGACAATGATGGGCTATGGCAGCCAGAGTTATGGGGGCAGGGATTAGGCAAAAAAGCCACAGAACATGGAAATAACGGGGCCCCTTCACAGAGCGATCTGCAACAATTAATAGAGATGCCATGAGGGATACATGGGAGCAAAGCAATTAGTCTCAGTTCCTGCTAGCTTCTCAGTTCTTAGTTCTGTGCAGCTTGAGTGTTTTCCAGTTTTCTTTTTTTAGAGAGTAGTAGTTGGGGGTGTAGTAAGGCAAGAAGATACAAGATAAAGAAGGCCTTCAAAATTCCAAAGGAAAATGACTTCAAAGATTCTTATACCTAGCTAAACAATTAATTAAGTATGAGGGTAGAATAAAGATATTTTCAGACGTACAATAAAAAGCCACTTGAAAACACAACATGAATGTTTTTTGATAACTTTTTTAACATGCCAACATTTAATCAAAATCACTCAAATTCTTCTGAAGTTATAATGTTGACAAATACGTGATATTGAAAAGGTGAATTAAAACACAGACTTCACATTATCCAGTCACTCAGTACCTTTTTGGACAGTGGTTTAGGTCCTCATTTAAAATATACTGAGAAATGAGAATATTACAAGCATAGAATACAAATAACGCATGGATCAGGTTGGCTTGCAGGGGTTTGACAGAGCAGTATGGGAGTAAAATATGAAAGGAAAACTGCTAATAAGTCAGCAGGGCATAACAAGTACTATAATAGTAGAGCTAGATCCCAGGTACAAGGGAAGCACAGAGGAGGTCCCTGCACACTCTGCCTGGGAGTGTCAGTAGTGTGGTGATCTTTCTGAGCAAGGTGTTGAAAGATAAAGTAGGAGGCAGACTGGAATGAAGGTAAAAGGTGCTGGTGGGGATGAGGTGTGGTCGATACGCTTTTAGGAAGCAGAAATATTTGAAAGGCAAGCAATAAAAAATAGGATGTTATTTAAGATTGCTAAAACATGGGAATTGAAGACTATAAAATATGAGGCTGAAGTCAGGGGCAAGTTTAAGAGTAGCAAACTCAAAATAACTAAAGGGAAGGTCACTTAAATAAGATTAAGCAAGCAGGCTTAAAATAATATGAAGTGGTAAGGAGCAGACAAGCAGAAAGGCACAGCCAACTTTCTTCAGTAGATATGCTAACCCTGAGCTGACTGGAACCTACCAATGGAAATCTGGTTGGAGAGAGAAGGGAAATGGGATTCTTCAGCATATTAAAGCTGGGAAGTTACTACTGAAGACAGCAGTGCTAACATAGGTAGGGAAATGCAATACTTACAAAATACTAAATCAATGAGTATTAGCGAATGAAGCATCTGTATTGCCAGGTCCAAAATGTTAACACAACTGTTTCAACAGTTGGCTAGAAACAAAAATAAATGGACAGTGTCTTGGAAATATGCCAAATAGAATATTACTGATGACACAGTATTTAAAAAAAGGCAAAGTTTAAATGAGGAAATTTTAAATGGTTCATGGTGTTAATTATGGGAAATTCCCTGAAGAGGTGAAATTTTAAGGAAGGGTGGGATGTGATCCATCTTACTGAGAAAGTAAAATTATTCCTGCCTCAGAAGTAATGTTTGAAGCAAAGAACTTTTAAGTTGATGTAGATTTTTTTAAAAGTATTTTAAAATTACAAATAAATTATAATTGAGTTAAAGAACAATTTTCTCCAATAGGAAACAATAGAAACTTTAAAAATTCTATTTTAAATTGTGTAATACAACAAGTGTATTAAAATAGATTAATGGAATCCCTACGAAACATCTTATTAAAATATCCTAATTTGGTTATTTTGTTCACATATAATGAGTCATAATGCTTTGTTTCTGTTAAGTGGCTATAAGATTATCATTTTAAAAACAAAAAGTATAACTGCCCACATTTAGCAATCTCCTTTAGGCTCATTTTATGACGTGAAGGTGGAATGTGTTTTGACAATGGTTCCTTCCGATTAGTGTCTCTACAGTGATTTGCATGTTATTAACCTGGATACACCCGAATCTATTGAGAAGGACTTCCCTTTCTCAATTTCACATGTATCGCTGGCTCATATAACAAAACTTCTTCCTGAAAGCTGAAAACTCAGAGCACTTGTACTATCGGTGAAATATCTAGAAAGGTAACAGAAGCTGCCCTCCTCAAAAAAATGTTGAGTTTGATGAAAAGAAATTAACAAGCTGTGTCCGTGCGCTGCACATGACCAGCCATGCTTGCTGTCTACGGCTGTCTGTTGGTTGTTGCTATGACTACGAAAAGCCAGTGGAACCCAATGAGCTGTCTGCAGCGGTGCTGAGAGGACCAGCCATTTTACTTATGGAAAACAGTGTGGCACATTCTGCAGAGCTTTACCCTGGAAGAAGCATTTTTTAAAAAATCTGTTCAAAGAAGAGAGGAGTGATGGGCATGTTAGTATACAATTATTACAGCCAAGTATGCACGCAAGCTGCCATTTGGACAGGCTGTTGACTGCTGCCCCTGTTAGCAGATTTGAGAAAGTGGAATGCAGTGTGATAATGCTGCATATCTGCTATCAGACAGCAGAAAAGGTTTTTGTCTTGGGAAGGCAAGCCTTCCCTGCAACATTATCTCAGAGCTCTCTTGATACTTACCCTGAAAACTAGTGACTCAAAAGAAGGGTGTTACCATTTTTAAACACGGGTCCTGTGCGTGGCTGTTGCACATGAGCGGCAGGTCTGAAGAAGCAGGTGTGTGCTCGTATGGGCACTGGACTGTAACCCAGGCGGACGCTCTCAGGTTTACCTGCTTCCTGTTAACAGATTGTTGGCTCAGAGAG
Organism: Macroglossus sobrinus; assembly: GCA_004027375.1. Classification (NCBI taxonomy): domain Eukaryota; kingdom Metazoa; phylum Chordata; class Mammalia; order Chiroptera; family Pteropodidae; genus Macroglossus; species Macroglossus sobrinus. The sequence continues at coordinate 900,286 of PVKZ01000374.1, forward strand.
CATCTGCCTGCACGCTGAGACCACGGCTCAGAAGGAGGTCCCACTTGCCTGACAGAGGTAAGCTTTTATTTTGCCTTTTCAAAAGCACAGCATAACAATACCTCAGAGCAAAACTTAACCTAAAACATTTATATTCGTCGTGTTATCTGATTTAGCAAGAGAGTATATAGCTACACATACCCTCACACACACACATACTTCCACAAAAAAGACTATGATACATAAAGTTGTTGCAGTATGTTTAGGTTCTAGAAATCCTATTATTGAAAACAATTACTAATATGCCTTGAGGTTTAATATAAATATTTCCTGTTTTTACAAACCATAATGGTTTGCCATTCTGGATTGTCTTCATAACCAACAACCTTTCTCCCTTACAAACAATGGATTATTTTATTAATTGCACTTTGACATATGTTACAAGAATTTCATGGAAAACCAGTGGCTTGAAAATTGTGAAGCATTTATTTTTAACCCTCATAATTGATGTATCTTAACTCTTAACACACCTATGTATACATTTAAATTAAGGAATTTTAGTCCCTAAGTAGATCATAACAGCCAGTGGATTTTGCACTCGCTTCTTCTGAGCTCAGAGTCCTGGTGTGCTGTTCAGAAGTAGTTGCAAAGCAAAGTGTTGGTATTAGAAGCAGCTCACACATCCTTTCTGAGTATCATGCATGCCTCGCTAGCCCAGAGCACAACACCCCCATTGTGCTCCCCCGACTCGGAATCCAAGGAAAGAAAGGAAGTGAAATCTCCACACTGAGTTCAAGCCCAACTACAGTATGTGGTGGTAAAACTTCTCTTATTGCACAATTTTTCTCATAAGCAGATAGGTTTCAGAGATACAGAGTGAAACCAAAAACACCACACACCTCTTACAAATGTAGTACACTAATATTTGCAGCGGATGTTTGCTGTCAATTGCTACGTGATAATAGCACAGACTTTGCACTGCAGTAGGAATTGCCCCTTAGTGAGTATTCCTTTGATTTATAGTCTCTCAGGAACAAAGCTGTTACTATGGATTTAAATTGGTCAGTCAAATTGAAGCCTTTGCTAAGGAAATGGCCAAAAAATGATGAGATGCTGTTTCAGCAGCATTTCAGCTTTACCTAAATCAATCCTATCTTTGGTCCATCAGGAAAATCAGCTCATTTATATTGTTATTGAAAAATTTTAAGAAAAAATATTTGTTGAAAATGTTGAGGAAAAAAACTCTACTAAAGATTGAATCTACCATGAAATAAATAGTAAACCCAAGGTTTACTTCTAAGAAATGTGTTTTTATTTGCAACTTTTGTTCCCAAAATATGAATGACATGTGAGTCATCTTTTAATTTTAAGTATAGTAATATAATTTTTATTGCTACATATGAGCATGCATCACCTAATATGTCAATATACTCTCAGATAAGAGAATTTAAAGCATAGGGAGAATATTTTTTTAAACTTCTGTTTAAAGTCACCAATATTAAACACATAAAAATGTGGACCAAGTAATCTCAGAGAATTATGTTCAAATGTTTAAAGATGAGAATAGGAATATGCCTATTTGTATATAAGAGGCAGTGTAAAAGACAAAAGATTAAGTGATGGCATTGTATTTCACTTATATTTAAGTTCAAAAGAAAGAAAGAAAGAGAGAAAGAAAGAAACAGAGAGAAAGAAAGAGAAAGAGAGAAAGAAAGAAAGAAAGAAAGAAAGAAAGAAAGAAAGAAAGAAAGAAAGAAAGAAAGAAAGAAAAAGAAAAAAAGAAAGAAAGAAAAAGAAAAGTAGGCTAAATGACTTAGCTTTGAGTAAATAAAAAATATCAGTCAGGGAAATGATTCTGTTATAGCGGATTGACAGATAGTAAAAGTTCTTTCCAATTTAATTCCCTTCAAAGCAAAAAGGAGTTCTCAGAATTAACACAGTGTAAAGACCTGCAGCAAGAAAACAATTTTGTATTAGTTTTTCTTGGAAAGGACAAGGTGAAGAAATACCTAAGGCACACCTACCTACCTGTCCTGTTTCCTTTGTGGTAACACCATGTGTGACAGGAGCCTCAGCCCAAGAGTGACATACAAACTTTACACATTATTTTTTTCTACATTAATACCCTTTAAGGTGATATGCTATGAAAGGTTAGCATTTTAAGTCCACTTGAGCACAACACATCAGCATAGTTATTAATTCAACAACTTTGAGAATCAGATGCGGAGAGAAAACCTATAAATTTCAGGACTTTGTACCTTTGCGTCTGTCTATTTATGTGCCCTTATTTTCTGCCACTGTCCAACTCACCTGCTAGAAATATCAAATATATTTCTAATTTCCCAAAGGCACCATACCAAATTTGTGCAGAGCCTCCCTATGACTTTTTCTCTAAATCTTCCTCATAGCAGCAGCCACCTGTCATGCATCCTTCACAATCCAGTTAGGGACATCTTCCCAGACACTCCTCACCTTTTCCTGGAGCTATATCTGAATCTTAAGCCTGTAATTCTGTCTACTGCACCATATTTCCTTTGCCTTTGCTCACTGGCTTCCAGAGTTTTATTGACCTTTGTGTGTACTTTGTCCAGTGTCTAGAACTTGGCATTCAAACCTTGTACTGGTAACCTTGGATTTCACTATTTTCTTATGAGTTACTGTAAACATAGGCTTGATCTTGGAATAGAAGCCCTGTTATCTATTATGCTGCTTTTCATCAGAGAAACTCAAACATTTAAAAGCAGCAATGAAGCTTACATTTTCCTGATGTTAAAATACAGTTTCAGAGTCATAATATGATAAAAGCTGTGAATGTCCTATAATATATAAGAATTGTCTGAGGGAAAATTTTGCAACATATATGTTTTGAACAAAACAGCATGAAAACTTTAGTGTCTAGAAGAAGCTGTTTTTCTATTTACAGCTATTATAAAATTTGCAGGAAAAAAATATAGTAAGTATCCCTTTTAGAAATTTTGTCTAAAATCAGACCATTTAAAAATAATGTTGAATTGAGATAATTAATAGCTGATTATAACTAAAATACTTATGAAACTCTTTTTCATGCTAAAGCTGGAAGAAAGTAGAGCTCATGAATTAGAGAGACCAATAATTTAAATAATGTCTACAATTGCAGAACTTTTAAAAGTTTTCCTAAATAAACTTGAAAGTTTCCTGGTAACCACTAGTTACATTATACTTCCCTACAACTTGGGTTTTTGTTAGTAACTCTCTTGATAAAGACATACTTTTAGTTATAGAGACTTCCTGCCCTTTTTTCTGTATTAGGTGGAATGAAAATTATTTTTTAAAATACACCTAAATTTTTATAGCCTTTTTATGGAAAAATTGCCACTATGCTATAATCAAACATAACAATGATCAGGAATTTTATTAAAATGGAATAAATATATAATCCCTTGTCTTCAAGATAATCATGTTGAAAGCAAAAATTGTAATTGATATTATATGAATGTTTCGTACACAAAATAACAAAAATTAGGAAGATTTTTTCTTTTTTTAAATTAATTTTTATTATGGTGATATTAGTTAACAAAATCCAGTAAATTTCAGGTGTACAATTTAATAGTAAAACATATATATGTGTATATATATATATATATGTATATATATATACGTGTATATATGTATATATATATACACACACACATACACACATGTACATATGTATATGTATATATATTACATTGTATAGGAAGTTTAAAAAATCAAATATTTGAAATTAAAAAGCAAAATATTTAGGAAATTACTTAAATTCATATTTCTAGACATTTTCATATTATATTCCAACATTGAATTGTATAATGAAAATGACATAAATAACAACTCTCAATTGTCATGCTGTTCTTTAAAGGTTTATCGTGGCTATCTTCCAGCTGATTTTACTGTATAGCATGTTAATTAACTAATAGCTAAAGTTAAAATTGGTTCTATACATCTTAAAGACTAATCATGTTTAATCAATTATTTTAAATTGTATATAGTAATTAGATTTCAGGAAACATGATTTCATAGTATTTCTGTATCATTTTAAATATTTTTATATTTTAGGTAAGTTATAATATTTTGAAGGCCTAAATTATGTGTAACTATATTTGATATTCAAATGAAATGAGCACACTCATTGCATTTTATAAGGAATTATTATGACTATATTAGATGATTTCATAAATGTTTCTCAAACTTATAAGTTAATTAGAATATGTTCATTAAATTCTAAACCATCACTGCAAAAAATTATATGGAGACTTTCAAAACCTTTTTATCCACATCATATGAGAAAAAAGTTAAGACATATGCATTTAGCTGTAAGGAAACACTTACGTAACTATTGAGTTCTAACTATTGTCAAATAAGAACTCTCCTTACAGCTTAAGCTCAATTAAGATGATCTTATTTGAATAAATGACAATCAATCCTGAAAGGCAGATTTTTATTTGGAGTTTTGGTGGCATGACATAGCTATATAGAACTATATTACACTTTACTGTCCCTTAGTCATCAAAACAGAAATCTACTATTTACCAACTAGGAATTTTAGCCAAAAAGACAGTGATGCATAGGTTGAGCATTAATTCTTCACTTTTAAAAGACATTATTTGAACAAAAAGTCTAGAAAACTTTCATTTTTTCTGGATTTAACCAAAGATCTTCAAAGAAAATTTTTCTACCTCAAAAAAAAAAATAAAATCTAGCAATATTCTTATTACATTTCATAATTTATTTTTATATTCGTATTATAATTTAAGGAAAAATGTATTGTTTATGTAGAACATTATATTTGAAAATTTCAGTGATAATGCAAGTTTTTTATTTGTACTGTTGCCTATTTTTTTAATTTTTGATTTTTTAATTTAATCTAGATAATCAGTTTCTCTAACTTTCCTGTGAGATGTTTTCTCAATATCTGGTGTAAATTGCATATCAAACATACTTTCTTATAATGAATATCTTTTGCTTTAAGTAGGAGTTAGTGCAATCAATGTAGAAATAATTCTTCTTTTTAGATTCCTTTACCTAGTAAATTTTTTCAGAAATGACTGAATATGAGGGGCAGTAAGTTTTATAATGAGCTAAAAAAATATATGCAAATGAGACATTCTGTAGGATATTGGCCATGTGGGAGAAAATGTATTAGCATAAACGTTTATTCTGTCTTCTTCTAAAATGTTGAAGTCCTTGTATCTGCTTCTACTCAAGGGGTAATTAGCTTCTTCAAAGACATTTGGTCCTCTATAAAAGTGACCATGTATAGGGACAGTAGCCCTGTTGGTAAAAGAAATTTGATAAAAGAAATATGCTTAGGCTTCTGACCGTGGGGAATCATCCTTCACCTTTTGGCAAGTCAGCTACTTCTGCCTCTTTGAAAAGTACTGATGTCAGACCTGAATGCTTTATAAGATCTTCCTACACTTTACACTATAACCAAAAAAGCTTTAAAAAGCAACATTGTTTGCTTAAAAGTGAGTTATTTTGTGCATTATCAAGATGCCTTCACACGTAATGATTTCAATTCTCTGGGGTTAACAACAAAAAAAAAGAGATTAGATAACAACTTCAGCAATTCTTGTGCTAACTGTGTCATCTGGTGAAAGTCTGAGCCCTTTCTGAAACAAGTATACTTAATCTATCCAATATATGATTGTAATATAGTAAATACCCTATATTATATCCTATGGGGATAAATAACTTTTCAAAGAACCTGCCTCTCAATATCTAGATTTGGTGATTTATATAACATAACGTTACTAGTAGTGAAGATTAAAATTGTATAACCTCTTAGTTGTTCTGGAAAAGTATGAAGAGACTTTTGTTGTTTGATATACCTCAAGGATGGACTTGAACCAGTTTCAGTAAAGGGGGTTCATGAGGGTGGCAAGGGGCAAGAGGATGGGGAAGTTACAGGTTGCTTGGGCAGAGTGAAAGTAACAGGAAAAATTCAGCTTGCTTTAGAATAGCAGGTAGAACACAGTAGGCACTCAGCAAACAAATCAATATGTGAAGTTTCAGTAGGTATCTGTTGAATGAATAAATAGCTCAGAGTAATCAGTTCTTCCCCTGGAGTGTTAATGCTAAGCTATTGATTAGAAGATGCTGCTTGAATTTAGAGATAAAATGATAATCTGTTTGGTTTTTTTTTTTTGAAATTGTAAAACAAGAGAAAAGGGGGATGAAAGTTTTAGAAAATGCTATTATTTTAAAAATAAAATATAATCTTCTCAGTGAGAAACACCACATTTTAATAATGTTATAAAACAGGAATATAACCTGAAGTTTAGATCAAACTCAAATGTAACACATCATTTAATGAATAATTTAGACACCAAGAAAATTTGATTTTTACTCTTTTAACTTTCTCAAAACCTCTGGTTAAAGTCACATTTATCAAGCAGTGTAACTGATACTAAAGAATTAATTTTTTGTTTTTAAAATAAGCAGAAGACAGAAAAGTTGAAACCAAGAGTTATAAAATTTAAGATTTTTTTAGTCTTTAGAATATAGATAAACTGAGAACTCAGGATAAAAAGGGGTATCAGTCTGGCAGGTCTTTTCAAGTTAAAAACCATATGAGCTGGAAAGCCTTACATGGTTAATCAAAACATCTGCTTCTGATTAAACTGAAGAAAACAATAAAAACCTGAATAACTAGATTTCAATAAACTTACAGAAAAATATTATTCAGTTTCCTCAATCCAAAGGATATTGATAATAACAAATTATGTAGTTTACTTTGTGCTAGCTACTATCCCAAGAGTTTTACATAAATTAACTTTTAATGAAGAATCTGGTAAATCACAAAACTTTTAAGGACATTTTAGCTGAATTTTCCAGAAATATTACATATGATTTTAAATTATTTCCAAGAGAGATTTAATGAACAACCCATTTAGTTTCTCCATCTTAGATGCTCTCATATCATTTGTATATTATATTATTTTTATCTTATTTTAATGAAGTTTTCCTATGTGTCTAACCTTTTATATGAAAGTGAATTCCATGAAAGAGCAATAGTGTTTTATTTCTGTTTTTACCCCTATCATCTTGTCATAGGTATAGCCAAGAGTAAATGAGCAATGGCTGGA